>JANZLQ010000055.1:4361018-4396776 GCA_026212715.1 Elanus axillaris
GTGGGAGGGACACAGCAGCAAGAGCTGCTGAATCGGCTGGGGACAGGCTGGTGTCACGGAGGCTCCCTTGAAGCCTGGGGAGCCAGTCGTGGGGCATGGGCACCGTGGGGACTTGCCTAGCAGCTACACTGCAGGCTGGGGAGCAGTCAGGGCTCTGTGGTGTAGATCCAGGAGCTGTGTCACCAGCCACATCCCTTGGCTCAGCAAGGTCCCAGCAGTGCTGCATGCCAGCAGCATCCGGCCAAGATGCATGGTCACCTCATCCTGGTCCCATCAGCATCCTCACTTCTCCTCACAGATGTGCAAGAAGCGAGAGAAACGCCTGCCAGACCCTACGCTGGAGAAGTATGTGCTGACGGTGGTGCTGGACACCATCAATGCATTCTTCAGCTCCCCCTTCTCAGAGAACAGCACCTCGCTGCAGGTGATGAGGTGCTGCATGGCCAAGCTTTGGCCAGGAAAGGAAAGGGGCTCACTGAAGCACCCCAAAGCAAGGTCTGGACATACCTTGCACTGATACATAGCTGCCTGCTCCCTCCTGCAGACCCACCAGACCATTGTGGTACAGCTTCTCCAGTCCACCATGAGGCTGCTGGAGTGTCCCTGGCTGCAGCAGCAGCATAAGAGCTCAGTGGAAGCCTGCATCCGCACACTGGCCATGGTCGGTAAGGAGCTGCGCCAGAGTGATGATCTGTTCCCCTCCAACCAGGAGGATGCAGCCACCCTTGGCTGCCGCTGCTCCGGCAGCAAGCAAGAGCCATTGTCCCTACTGTGGGTCTTGGCAGGGTGTCCTGATGAGAGTCTGCCAGCCAGGAATGGGGAGGTTGGGCTCCGGGATGTGCTTTTTCTGAGCTACATCTCTGGATGCGACCAGGGTGGCATGGGGATAACTGAAGCCTGAGCTTGGCTGGGAGATCCCTGGTGTGTCCCTGCTGGTGAAGGGCCTGGAAACAAAGCCAGCATTTATGGTGGTTTTCCCTCACCAGGACTTTGCCCTCAGCCTGCTTGTGGCTGCCTGCCTCAGGACAAGCGTTGTTAGCACTGAGTCACTGTATGGAAAGGATTGCTCGGTGGTTAGACACTGGGTGGGGATTTCCCTTTGTAATTGGAAGCGGGGTGCTTACAATGTCTCCATGCTGGGCTTTCCCAACCAAAAACTGGATGTGGTGCCTCCTTTCATCCTCTGTTAGGCTGGGAGGGCTGTGGGCAATGTTGCGCTGCAATGGGGAGGGATGGATAGAAATACTGTACCACTCCACCCCGCTCTAGCCTGGAGGATTTTACTCTTGTATTTAACCCAAATCTTCTCTGCTGCAAATGAAGAGCTGGTGAAGGGGTACCCAGCTGATGGGCTGAGCTGGGTTGTGGCTGTCCCCAACCCTGGCTCCATCTCCTGCAGCCAAGAGCCGCTCCATCGCGCTGCCCATGGATCTGGATGCCCACGTCAGCTCCCTGCTCAACAGCAGCTCCACCAGCACCGTGCAGAGGAACACGTCCAGCTACAAGACTGCCACACGGACCTTCCCCCGTGTCTCCGCCACCCCCAACCAGTGGGACTACAAGAACATCATAGAGAAGCTGCAGGTAGGGGGCAAGGGGGGAGGTGGTGGCATGGATCCATGCATGATAGCAAGAAGGCACTGGTGTTGCAGGGGTCCCTCTCCCATGCTCATGTCTCCTAGGCATGCATTGGCCCTAAAGGTGTGTGCTGTGACTTGTAGGACATCATCAACGCCCTGGAAGATCGCTTGAAACCACTGGTGGAGGCTGAGCTGTCTGTCCTAGTGGATGTCCTCCACCGGCCAGAGCTGCTTTTCATGGAGGGGACGGAGGCATTTCAGCGATGTGAGAGCGGAGGTTTCCTGTCCAAGTGAGGATGCTTTGCAGTTACTCAGGGATTGCTGGGAGTTCTGGGAAGGGCTGGTGAACTTCATCCTTTGTCGGTTGTGCATCTCGGTGTGTGCCTGCAGCCTGGAGGGATGTTGGGGACGGTTCCCTCAGGGACCCCCTTGTCCCTCTCGGTTGTGTGATGGTGGCTCTGCTGTGTCAGGCTGGTGCAGCACACCAAGGACCTCATGGAAACGGAGGAGAAGCTGTGCATCAAGGTGCTGAGGACACTGCAGCAGATGCTGGTGAAGAGGAACAAATATGGTGAGAGGGTGAGAACCATGATCCCATAGCATGTCCTTGGCCCTGCTTCTTGTCTGTACAGCCCCCGCTTCCCAGGCTGGCAGCGCCCTCCCCGCTGCAGCCCACAGGTGCTCAGCCTTGTTCGACTCTAGCACTGACCCTGGTGTTGGGAGATTCATGACGTTTATTTGTCTTGGCAGGGCAACCTGCTGCGGAAAATGCTCCTGAACAATTACCTCCAGAACAAGAAGTCCAGCTCCAAAGGGGAAATCGTGGATGCTGCTGGAGGAGGTGAGTGCCCCTCTCCTGCACCTTCCCTGTGTCTCTGCACTGCTCTCACACACCTCGAATTCCCTGCTCCCGAGCCATGATGATCGGATCAGGTCTGTAGCTGGTTGCCATGCCCCCGCCTCCATGGGAGTAAAGGATTTGGGATGATGAAGGCATGGGACTGAGATGCTCCTGGCAGTGATTTATTTATTTATTCTCCTGCACTACCACAGCATCACATCCACCCATGTCCTCTCATGCAGGCCAAGACCAGGACTGGTCCGCTATTGCTGCTGTCCAGTGCCGGCTGGACCGAGAAGGGGCCACCAAGTTGGTGGCTGACCTCATCATGAATACCAAGAATGAGAAGATCTTCCAGGAGAGCATCCTGCTTGCCATCCGGCTGCTGGACGGAGGCAACACCGAGATCCAGGTGCTGAGCTGCAGCTGCATGGTGGGCACCAGTCCCAGGGGGACTGGGCAGCCATGGTTTGATGTGTGCAGTGTAACCGTCCCAGCACTTAGAAGACATGGGTTGGCCCCTGGGCAGCAGGCTTTGCCAAAATACTGTTTGGTTGCTTGCGTTTGCTGGCTGTCCAGAAGAGGAACTGCAGAAATCTGTCTGGTTTTGAGTTTTCCTGCTCTGTGGCTGGGTCAGGCTCGAGGGCTGGATGCTGCAAAAGGGGCAGGTTGTTGCAGGTTGTTTCTGGAGTAATGCTGATGCCCTCTGCCGGGTATTGAGCTAAATGGCTATATGAGCTAAAATGGCTCAGGGCTGCGGGTCTTGGGTGATAACTTGTGGGTTATATTGAAACCTTTATCACAGGGAAGCCAAAAACTTGTACATATAAAAACCAGTAGGGTTCCAGGCCTGGGGCTGCTGGGTAGGTTAAGGGAGAGCACAGTGGCAGGGGATGATCCACCCCTGTAAATCCAAGAGGACTGTCATGTCTGAGGCTGTCGCATAGAAATAAACCTGCTCACCAGGTTATCTTGGACAAGGTCTTGAGTGCCGGAGGCTACCAAATCAGAGGGGCAGGCAGGGACAGTTTGGACCCCATGGTGGAGACTTGAAGGAAGGGCTGTCCTCCCTCCTCCCAGAAATCTTTTTACAACCTCATGACGAGCGACAAGAAGTCTGAGAAGTTCTTCAAAGTTTTGCATGACCGGATGAAGAAGGCGCAGCAGGAGACCAAATCTACAGTGTCTGTGAACATGAGTGACATTGGGAACAAGCCTCGTGAGGACAAAGATGAGCCTGACCCTGGCACCAAAGGTATGGGGCCGTGTCGCCTTGGTGGGGCCAATGACTGACTTGTTGGATAGCCTGATGTTAACAAGATTGGATTGCCCCCCTAGGACGAGGAGACACCTTCCTAATGCCTGGCACCCCCTCCCGATACCCGATGGCCATAGGGTTTCGGAAGGGCCATGACACTGGGGAGCAGGGCCAGAACAATGAAATGGGGGTGACGGTCCTGATCATGGAGCCCATCCTGCGATTTCTGCAACTGCTTTGTGAGAACCACAACCGAGACCTGCAGGTTGGTTATGGATGGGGGTCAGGACAGAGGCCATGGGACTGGGGTGTGGGAAAAGCTGGGCTTTGCCCCAATTTGGTCCAAAAAGCCATTGCACCAGCCACTCTGTGCCTTAGCTTCCCCATCTGCAAATGCACCATCCTTATGGATAACTTTTGGTGGTGTGGAAGGAGCTGTTCACGGCATGACTGTGTCCATGGGTCTGAGTTCTGCTCTCGGCGGTCTGTAGTTACAGGCTCCAGCCCAGTTCTCCATTGAACTGTAGCTGGAGGGGATGTCGGGAGGGGGATCAGGACTGCCCCCCCCAGCCCCACCCCAACAAAGTGATGCCGCTCAGCCCCATAACTGCAGGTTTTGCTCAACAGAACTTCCTCCGGTGCCAGAACAACAAGACCAACTACAACCTGGTGTGCGAGACACTGCAGTTCCTCGACATCATGTGTGGCAGCACCACGGGGGGGCTGGGGCTGCTGGGCCTCTACATCAATGAGTACAACGTAGCCCTCATCACCCAGACCCTGGAAACCCTGACCGAGTACTGCCAAGGGCCCTGCCACGAGAACCAGGTCTGGGGGTATCCCTGCAGGTCTGGGTCATTCCTAACGTGCCTGGGGCATTTCACTGCTGATTGGGGATGCCAAAGGGAGGATTTGGGGGACACGCATGGGAAAGCAGCAGGGTCAGGGCCAGCTTTTGGTTTCAGGGTGTGAACAGGAGCAGAACATGGGCAGCAGAGGATGTAGGGTGCACGGGGATGCTACACAAGTTATGAGCTACTGCTTAGCTAGGTAATATGGTGATGCAAATGGGGGCTAAATAATATAGTGGTGCAAACAGTGCCCTTTCCAGGGAGACAGGGGTTGGGGCTCCCAAGGTAATCAGGCAGGGTCAGCACTGTAGGCAGGGCACCATTCTGGACCTGGGCTGTGTTGGAGGGTGAAGCTGGGAGGACTGGCAGCGTTTGTGGGATAACACATTGCTTTGGTCCCCCAGAGCTGCATCGTGACCCATGAGTCCAACGGGATTGACATCATCACAGCCCTCATCCTTAATGACATCAGCCCCCTCTGCAAGTACCGAATGGACCTGGTTCTGCAGCTGAAGGTGGGCAGAGCCTCGGCTTAGGTGGCATGCATGTGTGCATCACTGCGCGGGTTTGCTGGCATGGCCATGGGCTGTGCTATGGGGTGAGGTGGCCGCTGTAGTGGGGACTGCGCATGCGTCAGGTCCTTGAGTGTGAGAGTGTGTGGGCTTGGTAGGACAGGGCTGGTGCATCTCCACCATGTGAGGCTCAGATATCTTTAGCATGGGTGAGTTACAGCTGACCAGGGCAAGGGGGGTTTCCATCCACTCCGAAGCCCTGGGCAGCAGCAGGGCACACCTCCCCTCAGCAAGGTCTTCTCCTCCCCAGGACAACGCCTCCAAGCTCCTCTTGGCCCTCATGGAGAGCAGACACGACAGCGAAAATGCCGAGCGGATCCTCATCAGCCTCCGCCCACAGGAACTGGTAAGGGCTGACAGTGAAACACTCCCAGCCTTGCCCCACTGAGCCCCCAGCCTTCCCCCCTGGCCCATTGCTGGACCTCTTCTGCCTGCAGGTCCTGATGCACTTTCTGGTTTGCAATCCAATAACCATCTTGTCTGCCATACTGCTGGTCACCACCTTCTGTGCAAGCATCCTTGCCTGATGGCTCTCCCAGAGCCTTTCATGGCCGGAGGAGGAAAATGAGGCCAGGAGACGGGGAGAAGCTCACTATCCCTCTGCTGCCTTCCAGGTCGACGTGATTAAGAAGGCCTATCTGCAGGAGGAGGAGTGTGAAAATGCCGAGGTTTCCCCCCGTGAAGTTGGCCACAACATTTATATACTGGCGCTGCAGGTACTGAGCTGTGACAGCAGGGACCCTGCCAGGCTGGGCTCCCCATGCTGTGCTGGGCTCCCACTCACTGATTTGCACATTTTTCTCTATATTTATTTACATTTCTTCCAGCTAAGCTGGCCTCCTTCGGGAGGCATGGCTGGGAAATGTGCTTTTGGCTCCTGTGAAAAGCCAGTCCCCAGGCTTGCCAGCCATGCTGCTCCCCTTTGCGCCCTGTGTCCTGCTCCCATGTTCACTGGTGGCTGCTTGCCAGCCTGTGCTCACCCGGCTATTGTTGTCCCTCTTCCAGCTGTCCCGACACAACAAGTCTCTGCAGCAACTCCTGAAGCCGGTAAAACGAATCCAGGAGGAGGAGGAGGAGGGCATCTCATCCATGGTACGGAAGGGCCTCAGGAATGGAGGCAACGTGCCCCGACCCTGACCAGAGACTGCAAAGAGCTGCTTCTCCCACCCTTGCTAAGTCACCCTGGATTTTGCTGTTTAAGATTTGAAGGGGTTTGGTATTCCCCAGGGGGACTAAAGAGAGACAGACTTATCAGTGCCTTTGTAGCCCAAACTACAAGCCCAATGGCATGTGCACCTTTTATGACCAAGCAGAGACCTGGTGGGGTCCTGCTGGTACCTGCTTCCCTTCAGAGAAGGAAGGGCTGAGTCCTTTGCTGTCATTTCTTGCCTATGTACCTTAGATGCCAAATGAGATTCAGCAGTAATATGATTTCCCTGGGGTTTTATGGGCATTGATTTGTAATTTGTGGATTAGCAGCATTTGGATGTAATTATTGCAGGGAATTGAATGTCTGTCACCTCAGGGAGGACTCGTACCCTTTTAGGAAGCTTTAATTCATTTGCTTTTCCCTGAAACCTCATCAGCTTTGGTAGCTTTTGAGGAAAGCTGTTGTTGGTGCAGAGTCAGACCTGACTCTCCTGGCTGAGGCCACTCTCATCCTCTCTCCCTCTCCCCACGTCCCAGCTCAGCCTAAATAACAAGCAGCTGACGCAGATGCTGAAGTCGACGGCCCCGGTCCAAGAAGAGGAGGAGGACCCGCTGGCATATTATGAGAAACACACATCCCAAATTGAGGCAAGACCTGGTAGCCGTTGTGTTGCCATTATGCACATAGTCGGTGAACCCCATGTGTGCTCCAGCTGCTTCGTGCCTGGTTATTTTGCACTAGGAGCCTTCCCATCCCTATGTTGGCAAGGAGCAGACAGGCCTTTTGCTTTGCAGAGAGCTGGAGGCGTTAGCAGAGCTCATGAGGAGCGAGCTGAGGGAATGAGCTGCCCACCGTACCTTTCCTTTTTCTCCCAGCAGTGGCGGGGATGCAGCCAAGCCAATTCAGCAGCCCCATCCTTGCTTGTCAGCATGGATCTCCTTGCAGATGGGCCAGCAAGGGTTCACATGCTCTCCGCTTTCCTCCAGCACAGCCAGGGCTGCCTTTGCTGGGTCACTTTGTAGTGTTATAGACAAGTGGCCAGTGATATTTAGATCCCAGTGGAGCAGGAGGGAGGAGGGGAAGGCACAGCTGGGTCTAGGAAAGGAAATCAAAGCCTGGCAGGGACAGGATCGGACGGCACCCTCCCCTTCACCCTGCTTCCTGCAGATTGTGCGCCTGGACCGAAGCATGGAGCAGATAATCTTCCCAGTGCCTGGCATCTGCGAGTTCCTCACCAAAGAGACCAAGTACCGGCTCTTTACCACCACGGAGCAGGATGAGCAGGGCAGCAAAGTCAGTGATTTCTTCGACCAGTCGTCCTTCCTCCACAATGAGATGGAATGGCAGAAGAAACTGCGCAGTAAGAGCAAACCAGACCTCCCTTCGGGCTCCCCCCAGCCAGCACGGGCACTTCCAATACCCCCTGTTGTGAAACTGGGAAGCAGTCCTGCTTTGAAAGGGCTGCAAACCCTGGCAGCAGCCTGGCAATCACATCTCTGGGCTCCTTGTGCCCCTTGCTCTTTAGAGCACAACACACTTGGCAGTTTGCAGGGAGTGGAGGTTAATCAAGATCCCAGGGATGTACTTCCTCCATGCTTGGTAGACTGAAATGCATTTTACAGCACATTCCGTGGGCTTACACACGCAGGTGTTTTCCTCCCAAAAGCCCTCTCTTCATTTATTTTCAGTTGCCTTCACCAAAGCCAGGATCTAGCAGCTACATATGGGAAATAAAACTTGTTTCTCTGCACCCTGCAGAGCAGCTTAGGTGCTTTCAGTCTGCACCGGGACAGAAATCCTGTCTTAAAATAACAGGAGCTCAATAAAGAGTCACACTATAAATACTGCAAGGCAGCTAAGGAGTAGTGTAGCAGCTCTGAAAACACTTGCAGATCCAGTCAAAACTATCTTAGGAATTCGGCAGGAAACAAGTTTCCAGTATGGATGGGAAATTGCTGGCTGGGTCTCCTCTGGGACCAAGCACCAGCACTGAAAACACAAAGACACTGTTGTTTTGAAGGACGTGAGTGGTGAGGCTGTAGGAGGTGGGAGATGAGGAGGGTGAGGAGGAAAACGGAGCTGATCTGATTCCAAGGTGCCAGAGCAGGTCAAAGGGCAGAGAAGCCAAAAACTGTGAGCAGTAACATTTTGAACTTGCACGCCTATTTCAGCAGAGGATGAGGGTGCTTTTATTAACATTTTGAAGAAAGTGGGAGACAAGGGTCCCCTCTGGGCCCACTAGCTGTACTGAGCCGAGTCCTTCAGGTGTCTGGGAGGACAAAGCCTTCCCTGGTTGGCACAAGGTTGGCTGAGATTTGTGTGTCTGCCTCCTCTCCCTCCAGGCATGCCGCTGATGTACTGGTTCTCCCGCAGAATGACACTCTGGGGAAGCATTTCCTTCAACCTGGCTGTCTTCATCAACATAATCATTGCTTTCTTCTACCCCTATGTTGAAGCTACTTCCATGGGTAAGTAAGTGCCCCAGCAGCTGCTGCTACTTGAGGTGGAAGGGGACCTTCATATGCAGGAAAACTGGTCTCCTTACCTGTACCCCCCCCTTCCCTCAGTCACCTTGTGACTCCTAAAGCCCCAAGTCCTTTCTGCTGGTCAAAGGAAGGGATCAAGATTTCAGTTGCTAGCCCTCCCACTGCTGCCTTCTTAGGGAGCAGTCTTTTCTCCCTGGGCTGTGCATTCCATGTTTGTAAAATGGGGGAAGCAATGACAGAGTACGTACCAGATGTCAGGCAAAGCCTCCACCATTTACAGTGGTTTTGAGATCTTGGATAAAAGGGATTAGAAAAATGTATCAGTAAGAACTACCTCAGTCAATACTAGTCTTTGCAGTCAAGCATAATTTCTCTCTTTCTTCCCTCTGATAATCAGCACATTAGTTTTTCTGGACAGTCCGGACAGCAGCACAGTGTCTGACTGGCAGCATGCATTTAATCTCATGCCATTTAATTGCCATGGGTCTTCTCTTCCCAGGAGTGCTGGATTCCCCACTGATCTCACTGCTCTTCTGGATTCTAATCTGCTTCTCCATCATGGCCCTGTTCACTAAGCGCTATGGTGTCAGACCGCTCCTCGTGGCACTGATCTTGCGATCAATTTATTACTTGGGGATTGGACTCACTCTGAACATACTGGGAGCTCTCAATGTAAGTTCTCAATGTGCTGGAAAAATAGTGTAGCGGCCCATGACACAGGAGGCTGTTCTGTATTCATAAAAGTGCAGCAAACTCCACTCCCTCCCATTTCTGGTTGTTCCCTAGTTGACCAACAAGATTGTGTTTGTGGTGAGCTTCGTGGGCAATCGTGGGACCTTTATCCGAGGCTACAAGGCCATGATCATGGATGTGGAATTTCTCTACCATGTTGGCTACATCCTGACGAGTGTCCTAGGACTCTTTGTGCACGAACTCTTCTACAGCATCCTGGTACAATAAATGCAAATGTTTTGGGCACAGAGGTAGCCTGTCTGCCCTGTTAGAAGCTAGAAGGTTCCTGTGACACCTTCCAGGGCTGACTGATAACAGCAGGGAGAACAATTCACTGTGCTCTAATCTTTGTGTAGGCTGATCTTTCTGCCTTCTGACAGTATCTGTTACTGTCTCCCTCCTGGTCTTCTGCTATCTCTCTCTTTCTAATCTCTACTGTGTACTTTATCTGGGTCAGCTGGGAGACAACGTGAGCTGGTGAGAGCAGAGGCAGGGTGCATGCGTCCTATTCTTGGCTCTCCTGCATAAGTCACTTCATTCTTCTCTGCTTCCCTACAGTAAGCTGGGAAACTTAAATGCTTTATGTGAAAGTTAGTCAAGGTCTGCTGAGTGATCCAAGATCTTAGGATAAAAGGGGATGTAGGTAGGCCATGCATTATCAAGAAAAACACCCCGCAGCATTTCTTTGCTCCTGGGTCCTTTCAGCTGTTTGACTTGATCTACCGTGAGGAGACCTTGTTTAATGTCATCAAAAGCGTGACACGGAATGGGCGCTCCATCCTGCTGACAGCCCTCCTGGCTCTCATCCTTGTCTACCTCTTCTCCATCGTGGGCTTCCTGTTCCTGAAGGATGACTTCATCCTGGAGGTGGACCGGCTGCCGGACAGCAAAGCCAAAGGTTGTTCAGTCCTTGCCCTTATCGGCTGCGGTGCTAGGGCTAGAGAGGGGCCAGGCAGAGCATGGGTCCCCTTCTGCAGCTGGACCATTGCATGAGACCCTGTTCCCTCCCTGCTGCAAAAGCATGCATGTGTCTCTTGAGTGTGTGCATGCCCCATGGGTTGTAGACCCTTGGCACAAACTCCTGGTAGCACTGGTTTTGGGGTTAGCAAAGACAGCTGCCTGTGCCAACTTAGGGACCTTGTGCTGCAGAGAGCAGGGTTTGGGGGCTAGAAGTGATTGCAGAGAAGGGGTTGGACAGCTACAAATGAAGTTTTAGCACTGTAGAGGTCTTACGGAAACTTGAGCAAAAGAAAAGGCTAGGAGAATGCAAAGCAACTTTTTTTTCAAGCAGCTTGACAGCTACAAAACAGAGGCAGTTGAAAAGCACCCGTGACAGCAGTGAAGAGCTTTACTAAGGCAAGCTGATGCTCTGACAAGGCTGCGGTCTCTTTTACTTGCAGGTGACCCCTTGGGGATGCAAAGGAACATGGAGACCTTCATGGAGTCATGCAGCAGTGACAAAATTAGCTGCTCTGCTGTGCCTACTGCCTTGGAAGGTAAGTGTGCTCATTAGAAAGGTTGACTCTGTTAGTGGCAGAGTAGGTTGGCTGCCTCGTTTGTCAGCAAGCTTAGAAAAATCTTAGCTTTTCAAAGATGGAAAGAAACAACCCACTTTCTGGCACATATTAGGCAAAAGGCCTGCAAATTTTGCACTGACCCTGGCATAAAAAAATGAAGTAGATTCAATTTAGTCATAAAGAAAGTGGGAGCTTCAGGAGCACTCAGCCAAACACCTCCATGGCAAGAAGCAAGCTGGAGAAGTGGCTGGGAAGTTGCTGGCTGGGAGATCCACAACGACCACCTGCTCCCAGATTTGCCACTGCATCACTGCAGCAAGAATCATCCCTGCAGCTCTGGATTCTTTGTAATGGTCTGGTACTTAAGCCCTGTCTATGCTCTGCATTTTTGCTTTTATTTCCCCTTCTGGTACTCTAGAAACAGACCCTGACCAGTGGGAACGTGCCTGTGACACACTGCTCATGTGCATTGTCACTGTCCTGAACCATGGCCTGAGGAACGGAGGGGGTGTGGGTGACATTCTGCGGAAGCCATCAAAGGATGTGAGTTTGGAAAGCACACAGAACCCCTTTCTTCTGCTAAGTCCTGCTGCGTTTACTGCTGCGCAGCTGCCCTCCCTCCCTGGGAACTGTGACACCTCCAGCTCTATCCTCCACACTGTCCTCCAGTGCTTTCCTCCTCTCTTCCCCTATCACACCCTTTATTCTGCCTCACCTGGTACCCTCAGCCCATGGCCTGTTTAATGAGGCAGCATGGTTGGAGTGGCTAGAGGAGAGGTGTGCGAGATGCACATTTATCCCTTTCATCCATTACAGGAGTCCTTGTTCCCTGCTCGAGTTGTCTATGACCTCCTCTTCTTCTTTATTGTCATTATTATTGTCCTTAACCTCATCTTTGGGGTCATCATTGACACTTTTGCTGATCTGAGGAGTGAGAAGCAAAAGAAGGAAGAGATACTGAAGACCACCTGTTTCATATGTGGTGAGTTCTGGGACCTCAGTGTACAGGAATTGCCTCAAAGCTCTTCCTTTCTTCTGAGGTTGAGGGAAGGAAAGAAGTTCCAGCTGGTTTCTGGTTTTCATTTGGTTCACAGCAAAACTTAAAATCTGTTCACTGATGGGTCAGTGCAGCGTGAGGAGGCTTAAACAAGGATACAAACTGAGAGGGGAAATTATCTGTATTGTTCCTTACCTTCTGTTAATGAGGTGTTAAACTAAAACACCACATTGTAGGGTTCTTGTCGCTGTGCATCTATCACTCCTGAGACCATCACTTAGCCAGTGGAAAAAAAGCACCATGTTATTAAAGAAATGAAATACAGAAAATGTTCTGGAATGCTTTCAGTCATCAGAAGGCATCCAAAAAAAGGGGGGGGAAAACCCACTAAGTAAGTCTAACTGCTATTTTCTTAAAAGATCCACTGGGTGCATTTTATGCTTTTAGATACATAGGCAGGAAGCATAGCTAGTAGTACTTTAAATAGAAGCCCTCTGAATACAGAACTGGGTTATTTCCCCCATTCTGGATGCTTGTTGTGTGCTAAATGCCAACTAATTATTAAAAGCACTTCTTGAAAATCACACCTGGGAGAGGGTGCAATTATCTGTACTTCCTTTCACATTTGTTTGCTTGCTCACTGCTTACCTTCTCTTCTCCTCCCCTCCCCACGTCCTCTCTCCGCCTTCTCTGTTCTTGACTGCCTTTCCCAGGACTTGAAAGGGACAAGTTTGACAACAAGACGGTGTCCTTTGAGGAACATATTAAATATGAGCACAACATGTGGAACTACTTGTACTTCATCGTGCTGGTGCGAGTGAAGAACAAGACAGACTACACGGGGCCAGAGAGTTACGTGGCGCAGATGATAAAGGTATGTGTCCTCTCAGGGTAGCTCTTTCACTACTGCAACCTGCCTACTCCCAGGAAATATTTGAGAACAATGGTGTTGCCAAAGACAAACAGTTTTGAGAAGGAGCTTTTGGAAAATATCTAATAACATTGTTGTGCCTTAGTTTGTTCTTAGCTGGTTATTTCCACTTTGCAATCTCAGCCAACACATTGTCTATTTGATGTTTTGTACTGTGTATTTAAGGATTGAACCATGGGCAGAACTAAGCAGTAGAAAGTGTGACTTCAAGGTGATTTCAAGGGAAGAAGCGAGAGGGGAAATTTAGAAAAGAGAAACTTCTGAACTCAAGCGCAGAAGGCTGTAAGAAAAAAAACTAGAACCATTTGTGGAAAACTCGCAAAGATACAGACGAGACGAGCCTTTGAGAGTTTCTTTAATCCCTAAGCATAGGCAGGTTCCTGTTAAATCCTACCAGGTCTGTTCCCTCCTCTTTACCCCCCTCCAATACCCATTCTCCATGGTCGTCTTTCCAGAACAAGAACCTTGACTGGTTCCCCCGGATGCGAGCCATGTCGCTGGTCAGCAATGAAGGGGAAGGGGAACAGAATGAGATCCGCAACCTTCAAGACAAACTCAATACCACGATGAAGCTGGTGTCCCATCTCACCTCCCAGCTAAATGAGCTGAAGGAACAGGTACTAAACACTTTTTAAAATAGGAACACTTGAGGTACACCTGACTGTAGAAACCCACTGTCCTTGCCAAAATAGACACCGATTGCAAGGAACAGGAGGCAGAACCAGCCCAAGCCAATACAACTTCAGATACAAAGCGAAGGGCTCCGGCAGCTCTTTTTGTGGGGCGTTGGGGACACTTGGGACATGTGCTTTCTGATACAGCTAGAGTCCAGCCCACAGGGGTTTCTGGCAGACGCTTAAAGCAGCCTAGTCAGTCATACACCTGAGGCACATGTTAGCAAATAGAAAGAAGGCCTGGTTTCCTACCTCACTTGTGTCCTTGTTTGAACTCTAGATGACAGAGCAACGGAAGCGCAGACAAAGGATGGGGTTTGTGGATGTCCAGAATACCATGAACCACTAAGACACAGAAGCATCGGCTTCACCCACTGAGGGACTACATATGGATCAGCTAATGAGGCTGCTTATTTCTGGGTTCCACGCATGGATGTCACTGTCAGAGAAAGATGGACCATGCAGAAGGGCTTCACAGCCAACATTTTCCTTAGAGTGCTTGTAAGCAATTCAGGAACCAGGGACTGGCCAGGATTTCTCACAATACCTGGACCCACACTGTACTCTAATGCCCTTGTAGGAAGATAAATTATACAGGACTTTTATTCCTCATTGCAATAACTCTTTATTTTGCAAATGTGGAGGGTTGTATCTTCATCTCCATGCACTACATTCTGATGGCCTCTCCCTCAGGTGTAGTGTAACTAGCTATAGGGCTGCAATATTTAACTTATTCCAAGAGTGGCACTAGTACACGTGGATCTTTGCAAACCACCCATCATATTTGCTGTGCCTGCTCCATGCTGATCCCACTCCATTTAAAGAATTCTGTTCATCACTGTGGTGCAGTAAAGAGGAGCTAAACTCAAGGAGACTGATTTGTTGATTTAACTCACAAGATGAGGATGAGTATCCAAGCTTGTACTAGTGTGAACTAGTCTTTCGCCTTCTGTGGACCAAGACTATCTGGGCAGGAGTAGTAGGAGACTGCAGGTTTACAGGAGTTCACTGTGAAGGGGTGTCCTGTGTTTTAGTTTCATCTCTGGTGTAATGTTTTCCTTTTTTTTTTTGTTATTGTTGTTACTTAAGAACTGAAGTGTAAATTGCCTTAACTAAATTAAATACAAAATCATGTTATAATAAAAACTTAAATGGTAAAGAAAGCTCCCTTCCTGTGCACTCTGGTATGTAACGGGGATGTTATAAATAGAAATACAGTACAACCCAAGGACCCGAAGTCAAACCAGGGCTGTATTACCCAAGGTGCTCCACAACTCAATACTCTCAGCTCCAGATGTTAAATGTTAAAATGTAGTATGATGGTCCAGTCAGAAAATGAAGAAGAATGCTACCATGAAGAACTACCTTGAATACCAGCCTTGTTTTCTGAAGCTTTGGATTAGAGCCTGCTGCAAAGTTTCAAATTCTTTCACTACTTGCCAGGAAAACACTGTTCAAATACATAAAAAGGAGCAGCTGCTGGTGCTGCCTGGAGCCAAGCAGAATCCTGGCATAGCTGTGTTCTAGACACTCATCATTCCCAAGCCAAGCAGTGCTGCAGCCACCCCAACTACAGTCCTGTGCTTGTGCCTCCCAAGAATAGACACTGATGCAAGCATTAAAGCTTTAAAAAGGAATAAAAATAGGCCATAGCAATGGAGGTTAATTACACTTGAAATTTGTTTATGGCCCTGTATACCAACATGTCATTAAAGCCTATCTTTACCCCTCAAATATGCAGGAACCCATACAGGACCTTCTCTTCACACTGAGGGAAATCTGCATATAGCTACCTCGACCAGCAATGCACCACTGCAACATTTGATTAAAGTCTCAAACTCTTACACTGCTCCACTGTCACCATGGTAAACAGTCACCCTCGGTCCTCTCCTGTGTCTTCTCCAAAGGAAAATAAATGTGATGACTAAAGTTATCTTCCCCTCAGTTTCACTGTGTTACCAGTGCTAACACAGAGAAAGACGAGCATAACTACCTTTTCACATCATCACTACTGTTATCTTCAGAAGCAAATTTAAAGCTAACATGGTTGCACCTACTTGCTCTGTGCATCTCCTGGTTGTTCCATTTCTTGTAATAGAAAGGATCAGGTCTAACTTCACAAAAGTTGTCTCCTCTGCACTACATTGCTTCAATATGGTTTCAGCACAGATGTGTTAAGCTATCCCCTAGATTTTCAGGCAAAAAAAAAAAGGGGGCACTAAATATGAAGGGTGTAAGGTCTGAAGAAAAATGCTGTTGCTAAGAGGAATAAATGGTTTTATTCATCATGGCAACATACAGTGCTTTAGGAATATATACAGTGGAGAATCTGGGAGATAGCCTATCACTTCAAGTCCTCCTCAGGTTTCTTGGCATAAAACTTCTCTCGCAGTTTTTTCCATGTCCCTTTTTTCATGTCTTCCATCTGTTTCAGAACGTCTGCAAAAGGAGGGGAGAGAGAGATGGGGAAAGAGGAAGAAAATCAGAAGAGGAAAGGAATGAAAGCCCTCACAACAGCTTTGCTTTACATATGTTTTCCTTTTTTGACTTTTCATCTTAATGAATTTCTATTTCAGGGCCTGAGGCAAGTTTGTTTTCCCTTCCAATCAATTGTGCGGGGAGTCCCTTACCACTAACAACTAATATCCACTTTCCATGCACTGCAATCAAAGTTAGGAACTGGAGCAGAACAAAACCGCGCTACCTTCCTACACGGCACTACATAAAGGATCTGGCTGAGAGTATTTTTGCGTCATGGTACCCTGTTTTCTCTCAAAGTTTAATACAAAAGAAGAAATACTGAAGGGAATTTGAACATGGCGAAACAGAAGCTGAGATACATTTCAGAATAGCATAGCAAACGTGCATTTCTTCCACATAGCTCCTGCTATCTGATCTCAAAGAGCCCTTGCAAACCCTTTGCTCTTCCTGCCCAGTGCAAAATACAATCAACTTTTTGCCCTGATAGATTACTGAAGATCTCCTCAATTATTCCTGAACTTACTCCTCATTAAACATCCAATATACTTGCATAGCAGTCCTGTTCTCTCCTTTAGTCACAGGTGTTTAGTAAAAGCGATGCAGTGAACATCACAAAGACTAGAATGTACTTTATCTACTGCACTGACTTATACTTAAATCAAGCACAGTATTAGTACCTGTTGCTAGTATCATCTTGCACTCTTCTACTGTCACTCCAGTGAAGCTTGTGTCTTTCAGGCGTGGATACTTCACAAGTGAGCAAGTAGGTGAGAGGAGAGAGAAAAAATGATGTTACTTGTAGTGCATTAAAAAAAGGTAAACACATCACCATATGGTAGAGTCTGAGCTCATTTTCAGTCAAGCTCTAAGAATTCTCTTCATCTATACCAAGAACTATCATCTGCATTGTTCACACATGTCACAGAGGCCAAGATGTCTGCAGCTTTCCTGGAGTGACCAAAGGGACCAGGTAGTGCTGCATCCACCTGACCACTCACTTGGGCTGTTCAGCATTCCCAGAAACCCTGCTGGGACAAGGCAGCAAACTGCAGTAGGTGGTGACTCACCCCCTAAAAGAGGGATGATGGCTAATGCCAAAGCTCACCTTGTTTTTGTAGTAGTTGCTGTGGATTCTGACTAAGCTCTCATACATTTGGTCACAGGTCTCAGGGTCAGCAATCTGGAAAGAGATAAAAGTATCACACAAGTCCTATTTTAAACCTCCATAGCAAAACCCACCTTGTTTCAAGGCTTGTGAGAAGGACAGTCAAGGAGCGGCTTAGTTGACTTCTCAGCGCAATGCAAGATGCTGGTGACCCCTGCTATGCTGCTCCAGAATGCAGATCATTTTCTTTCCCCTCCACTTCTCACCAGCTTGGACTACAAGAATGAGGCACATGATTTCCAGAATGGACCTTAAACTCTGCTCTAAAAGATTTGACAGATCCACTGTGAATACACAGTTAAGGAGAATACTGCTGGACATTTTTCTTTGCACCTTTATTGGCCACTGCTACGAAATCGGCAAGACTTCTTGCTCACGGGCCAGTTTTGCAACCTGTTTCATTCTAAAGCATCAAATAAGATACCATACTAGGATGGAAGCTAGAAAATCCCAGTGCGGCCAAAAATAGTTTATAATTGATTAGGGCAAAGCAGCATGAAAGACAGCGAATAGCTTGTGAAGGGTAAGTGGATTTCTATTTTGGTCTAGTAAGTTGGAAAGATCTTGCTAATACCTAAACCTCTGCTAGGTGCCTTGGACAGGTGCATCTGCTTTGCAGAGCCATCTATTTAGCAGTGTGGATGGCACATCATCTTGTTTTTCTATTTTACAATGGGGGCCAACTCAACCAGAACACTGCATTGCTGCTCGATTACATCAAACATAAATGATTAAGATGGATACATGAATAAGAATAGTATCAACAGAAACATGTCAGGATAAAATGACACAGCTCATCTGTCCTTGGGACATTGGCACAGGTTCAGCGCAACGCGGGCAATGCCTCCTCTGTGCAAACTAGGAAAACTAAGGAAAGGCTCTCCTTATTCAGTAGGTAATGGCTGCTGCAGGAGAGGATATAGGGACAGACAGACCATCAAGAGTAAGCACCAACACACTGCAGGAGATCTTCAGCTTAACATATCTTGCAGTCACATTTCAAATGACCCTGTTAATGTTTTAAATGTTTTAGTAATAATAGCAGAAAAAGCTATTAGATGGGTAGCAGAAACAGTATTCCCCCCTCCCCCCGTAAAATCAGCATAGCTTATTCTATGTGAATAAAACAGACATTAGACTCACAAAGTATCCCTTATGGTTCTAGTTCTTTTCTCAGACATTCCTCCTGCTGTCTGCCAGTACGTTTCCCCTTGCTGTATTAAGCCTTTATACATACAAATTGACATCAGCGCTGCAGGCATCAATTTAGATTTTCAAGATGAGTGGCAGCTCTGGGATGTTGTAACCAATTGGCGCAGCATATTCAGCTGTCTTGAGCATATGAAAAAGCAGTAAGCACTTTCCAAAATGTCTGCTGCAGACTGTTCTGGTGACCAATGCAGAATTAGGTGCTTACAATGGCCCCTTGAAGTAGAAAATGCGTATCTGGAACAATGTTTTTATGCTAAGAAAGGGCACTTTTACATTCCACAGCACCACCTCCAAGCCTGTAAAGGTCTGCAGCCCAAGTCAAGCATTAGCTTCTCTAATTTATAGCAGCACCAAAGCCTGAACTCCAACACAATTACAACTGCAGCCAGTATACAATTTTATAACTGCTGCATCCTAACAGCACCAGGCAACGTTGCATTTCACTACGTACTCCACTGAGCATTGCACTATCATCCTATCATTATGGCAAGAAAAACACACTTAATTAACTCGATTCCAGCACGGCGCTGACAAATTCACAATGTTTTGTATCCCACCCAGGAATGGGGTTCTCCAAAGCACATAGTGTCAACAGCGCAAGGACTGGCTATAAACCACAGCCTGTCCTATGTGAGAAACAAGCGCCGTGGCTGACTGAGGCTTGTGTTTCAAAAACGAGCAAACGGTTCAGACAATGGCTGTCCTGGGCCCTGAGGGAAGCTCGGCGAGGCCTTGAGAGACCCGAGGACAGCTCGGCGGGGCCCTGAGCAGACGAGGGAGGCTCCTTTCACAGCAGAGCCCCGCAGAACCTTCTCCTCAACCGCAACCCAGCGAGCTCTGAGGCGAGGGGCGCTTACGGCAAGGAACCACGTATCAGCACCGAGCTCCTGCGGTTTGTGCCCAGAAACCGTTAAACCGTATCCCTCCCCCTCTTCCCCCGCACGGCCGGAGGGAACAGGCGCCTGCGCCGCCCAGGCCCCGCCTCGCCGCCCCCCCCCCCACCAGCAGGCCGCCGTCACCGCCGCCGCGGGGCACTGAACCCCCCTGCCCTCACTTGCGTGTTCTCCCCCTCACGGAAGGCCTGCGCCACCCGCTGCCTCAGGAAGACGCCCAGGTCCCGTTGCCGCTTCGTCTCCTCCACCGGCCATTCCTCACAGAGCTTCAGGAACCGCCGGTACCTCGTAGCCGCCATCGCTGCCGGCGGAACCGGCCATGAAAGGAATCACGTGACCTACGGCAAGCGAGAGGGCGCGTGCGGGGTCGCGCATGCGCGGGGTGGTTCCCGCCGGGCCGGGGTCGGGGCGGGGGGGGACACCTTGGGTGGCACTCAGCGCTGTTCCCCGGGGGGCAGCACCGAAAAGAAGGGCTGGGGGGGGGGTCCCAAAAGGCTGCCCCATCCACCCCCTCGCCCCGTTCCCAGGGGTACTTTCGGTGAGGTCTGGGAGAGCTGCCAGGCCCGGCGAGGCTCTCCCCAGGCCAAGGCCGCTAAAAGGGGGGGCGTCGAGGCCTAGGGAGCAACGCTGCTCTTAACGAGTGGGCTCTCAGCCTGCCCTCTTTTTTGTGAAAGGCATCTGATGAGTTAGCCTGGCTTTGCCACGTTCATTTGCTAGATCACTGCCAAGCGTCCTGCTTTGTGTGGCTGGCAAAGGGATCTTGCTCCTGCGGTGCTGCAGATACCTGGGCCAGGCAGCCATCAGCATGTAATAGCTACCTTGATGCTTGGTGTCTCACTGTTTTAAAACCTAGAAAGTCTTGCTTATTTTTGCCCTTCTCTACATGGAGTACGTAAGGTTGTATGCTGGCTCAGAGCTCCTCCTCTCGGCAGGTAAATGGTTAAGTAATTGATAATTATGTGCTCATATATAAGGGGTGAAAAGGGAGGGAGCAGGATGCTTTCTATCACTATTGGAGCAACAGGTTGCCATTTTGTTTCCAGGAGCAATGGCATGCAGCCAAGTGGGGTGTTTTGCTCTGCTTAGGAGAGGGTTTGCTGGTGTCATGCTTAGAGCTGCCTTCATCCTTCCCCACTTTCAGACCTGACATCCCAGCGTACGCATCCAGCAAGAGGCTCAGCAGTGAAGCAGGTGCTGAAGTGGGTCTGTTTAAACACCATCAGCAGAGCAGGTAACAGCCATAATTAGCACTGATCACAGAACCATGGTGCAGGCATGTGAGCCAGGACAAGTGATGACTCAGTCCTTTCACTATTGAAGTGGAGTGTTTGTGGGCAAGAAATAATGCAACCCTGTGAACAATATCCAGTAAATAATGAGGTCTTCCCAGATGGACTTTAGGCCAAGTAAAATAATGCAGCTGGGCCAGATGACTTAAATTTTCCAGCTATAAATTGTAGCAATTCACCAGCTGTATGCAATAAAATACAAGTGAAGGAGTCTCCCTTGAGATCTGGTGTTTAAACCCGTGGAAATAATGACTCTCTTCAAAATGTACAGCCCTAAACAAAAGATAATGTAACTTAAGGATGCTGTGGAAGTGAAAGAGATGGACAACGGGTGAGAGTTACTTAGACAATTTTATTTATATCCCCACTCCCCAGTAATGGGGTTCTGTAGCTCTATTCCTTGTGTAAGGACTTCTCTTTCAGGTTTCCCACACCATGCAGGAAGGAATTATGTTTGTTCCATAATAATAAAATCTGTCCACAAAAGCTGTAAACATTATTTTGAGTCTTTTGTTATTATCTCCTTCAAACACACACACAGTATTTGTATCAAAGAATTTCTAGGTGACCTTTAATGTCTAGTCCCTGACTCAATCTCAGACTTTTTTTTTTTACTTTTTTTTTTTCTTCTTTTTTTAAGCAAAAATACCTCGATGTGAACGTTTTTTGTCACTGGTATTTGACAGAATCATTGCTTTCCCATACTTCCAGCCCCTACGGAGCACCTTGCTTGGAAGGTTTCTGAAACATGCCCTGTTATAATCCCACAGGGATATTAAACCTTTGCGAGGTCCAGTTTTTGGTCTGAGGTCCACCTTCTTTTATACCTTAAGCAGCACAGAACCTCTGGAGCATCTCGTATGCCTGTGTTTCAACACCTGCGCTGTACAGAGCACACCTGACCATCTCGCAGTGCTGGGCTTGTGGAGTGTGAATGTCAGGGTGTGTGTTTTAATCTCCCACTTGTGTCTTTGTGTTCAGCTCGTAGCATTGAGCATGAGTTGAAAGTAATGCTGCAATCTATTGAGACCTGCCAGCTCATTTTAATAGTCTCACTCAAATGCACAATATCTCCTTAGCCTGCTTGGCTTCATGAGTGTAGAGGTGAGCAGGTCCTATTTTATCATTAAGACTCTTTCAAGTAATGCTTTCTTTTGGCTCACAAATAAATCAAGGACAGTAGTAAAACAAGAAGGGAAAATAAATCTTCTGATTGATTGCAGACAGAACAGATTCTTTCAGCTCTTTGCTTTTTACGCTTGGGTTCAGTAATGGCACGTAGCGTTTTTTGCACTTTCTTAGCAAGCTGTCCATGTTCTCATTCCAAACCGTGCACATGACATCCAGCAGCTGTGAGGGTCCCATACAGCTGACCCAATGCAGTACTTCTCAGGGCTATCGGTCACTAGTAAATCCAGGCTATTTCACAAATTTGTCATTTTCCTTCTGAGATATTCTGAAGGATTTTGATGAGATTCTCCAGGCCAAAAATATAGCCGTGGTCTGGCCCGTCGTAAGTGGTGTGATTGCTTTTGGAGCCTTTAAAAGTGGTGTGGGCAAAGTCTATCATCCGGACATCAACTCTGGAGGGATTAGGGCCGTGTGATGTGGTGCAGTTTGTTTTCTGGAAGTGAAGGTGATTATCCAAGGGTGCCATGTTCTCCTTGTGCTCCTGTCCATCATAAATGATGAGAAGTGAGCTGGAGTAGAACCTGTAAGAGCTTTGCTTCCTAATGACAGAAAGCAGAGCTTTTAGCCGCAGGATGATGGGCTCCAGGAGATCTGTTCGGAGGTGGTTACCGTTGCACAGGAACTGGTGCAAGGTTTGCCTGAATCCCTCAGGTGAGAGTTTCCTGCCATAATACTTATCTTTGCAGAGAAAATGGCCAGTGTCCACTTGGTAAACCTTGAGGAAAGAGAGCAACAATCCAGAGTCAGTTGTTCAGTTTTCCCAAAGCACTAGATTTTGCCTAATCTAAAAGGTTCAGAGCCAAGCTGAGGAATGGGATACAGATCCTCTGCAGTCTAGCAATATCTGGGAATGCTGGCAATGCACTGCAGGCTTCTCGCTGAATCCCACCTCCTGTCTTTTCTGGAGATTTAAGCTATTCAATTTAAACCACTAGTGCAGATTCTTGTTGTACTGCTATAAATTACCCCTTTGTGAAACCCAAGTAGCTGTAAGTCATAGCCGTGTCAGTAGTGATTTACAGCATTTTCCCTCTGGCTATGGTAGGAGTGTGCAGTAGTACAGGAATACCCCAGCTTTGTACCTTCTTGCAATACGTAATGCATGGGTAGCAATAATCTTGTTTTCTTAAACACAGAGAGACAATATATAGACAGAAAATTGTATGTGAGGCTCTGGTAACACTGAGTAAGAAATGAGGGAGTGAATTTAGAATTAGCTCACACGTCAGTTGTAATTTAAAGGATAAGCTGCTCAACAGAAGGATGTCGGAGACCAGAAAGGGACACAGGGTTTGACACTGAGTGTTTATGCTGCTATATATGTACTTTATAATCATCATTCTCATAATTATCCTTCAGGCACAGCAGAACAACATTTTGAAACCTGCTTGAGAAGTGTGAGTGAAACAAATGCGTGGTTTCAGTTTCTAGGAGGAAAGGCAGCGATTTTGAGCAAAAGGAACCATAATATTTAGCACAAAATAAACCTCTCGCTCTTGTGGCGACAGAATGAGACAGCTCTGCAAAGGCATGAGTGGGGCAACGGGATGCTTTTTTGTTTTTCTCTTTTTGTGCAGCAGCCAAGAGCTGAGCATGAGGAGCATCTGTGTTCATGTACAGGCAGATTCTCAGCTGGGGTAACCTATTTGCAGCTGCTCATACTTGTGGCAGTGGTGCGGGGTGATGCTTATGCAGCCACCACTTGTGAAAGCAGCCAAATCTCCAGAAGTCAGCGGGGTAGGAGGAAAGGGTTATCCTATCTGTACCATGTTCTACATTCTTTCCTAAGCATCCTCTCCTGTTTGAGGAGAGGACATACAGCAAGGTGGCAGGTTCTTCCAGCCTACATTTGGTGGGAGGTAAGAATAAAACTGCATTAATTTATACCAGCGAAGAGTCCCTTTAGATTTCCTGCTTGGTTTCCAAGGCAAACACCAAAAGGACCAAGGCTTTGTCTTACCTGCATCCCACAGATGCGAACTCCCAGAGACGCAGAGGTGCTTTGTTCACACTTCTTGATGTGCCGGGCTTTCTTCTCCTCCGAGGCATCATCACCATGCTGCCGGGTTCCCATCTTTAAGTCCAGGATGCAGGGATAGTTGTATTTTGATACCACATTTTCAAGCAATAGAAACTCTTGAACATGACTTAAGGGAAACCCAATACTTGTAAATTCTAATTGAAAGAGGTCTTAAATCAGAGCAACTGCTGACGCTCTCCGTAATAGCTCACAACTGTAATGAGACTTTCTGAGCCAATTTTACCAACATGTCATTGCTATAGGCCCCTTGCTGCCAATTTCAGTTAATTTACTGTAGTACAGTCCTACCAATTAAAGCACCAACAGCTCTGTTCTCTAGTGACACGATAGCCCTGGGCTGTCAATCCAACACCTTGCCTCAGTGCTGTACTCACTCTGGTGGGTGTGGGGGAAGTTGTTAAACTGTATTACTCACATGACTGGTGGGTAATGAAGTGTAATAGGAAAATAAAAGGCAAGGCAGCTGCTAATTCCTATATAGTTGTGTTTTTAAATGTATGCCAAGGGGATCCTTGACTTATGCTGAATGCCCTTTATGGGAAGTGGGTTTTTTTCTTTTTCTTATTTTTTTTTTTTTTATTAACAGTGTGAGAAGATAACAGAGCAGCTATATTCTGTATTTTCCCAGAAACTGGGCAGGGGAGGGATGCATACCCATGCAATAAAACATACACTGATTACAAGCTGTTACTTGTAGCCAAGACTATGCTGGAGGGGAGAGAGGAAAAAGGATACGATGAAGTTTGTTCTCATTATGCTTGGAGGACATGCGGTTCAGGTGCTGCCTGTGACAGTGCAGTCCCCAGGGGTTGTAGCTGTTTCTTTCTGGCTGGTTGCCATTTGCATCTTCCAAAAGTGAATCTGTGCGGTACTGAAGGTCTGTCCTCAATAGCATCTTCCCTGGGCAGCTAGACAAAACACACAAAAGTACATGTTTGGTTTATAAGCTCCAGAAGAGAATATTCTCTCCCCTCCTCTTTTGTAGAGCCTCAAACTTGATAAGGTAAATTTTTTAGGGACTCTCAAAGGAAACATATTCATCATGTCCAACCTGTGGTGATCCTTTGTTACTTGGTAAAAGTAATTTTCAGAAAGCCAGCTATTGCTGGGTGCCAATATCTTCTTTCATTATAACTTCAGAGTGTGCTTGGCTCCTATGAAAAGCACTATTCATAGCACCAATGACCAGGAATCTCTATTTATCTACCCAACGGGCACAACACAGGCAAATTGTCCAACAATAGGAATGATTCTCAATTTAGAAGGACTGGCTTCGAGAAGGGGAGGAAGGGAGCAATGAGATTTGTTCTCCTTGGAGGGTCATTCCTTGATCTCGCTCATCCAAAAACCATAACTCCCATCACGCCAAGGGCAGCAGTTTCACAGTAGCAATATCGCACCCTTCAGTCATAGCTGACCTAGGTCTTTTCTGAACCAGTTGAGATGAAAGATGTCTTGCGGAAAGCCTCTGCAAGCCCTAAGGTCGCAGTGTGCTTGCAAGCACCACAATGCCTTTCAGAGACGGCTCTCCCCTGGGATGAGGACAGGATCGAACCACCTCGAGGCTGCTGCTTCTGGCTGGTTACCAGCAGAAGGGCATTACGTTCTGTGTGCTTGATGGCTGTTCTCATGAGACCTCCTTTTGGAGCATGCTGCTTTCCGAGGAAACAGGTTTAAAGCAGAGTTTGGGGCACATATTTGAGCAACAGCATCTCAGCGATAGCCAAAGCTGCCCCACTCCATCCATAAGCTGGGGAGGAGATGAACCATGAAGCCACCAGACTGGGCTTTGCTTTTCTTCACCTTGGCTGGGCATTGCTTTGAGGTTTTTTGCCTTAAACCAGGAGTTGCGCAACCAAAACCATCCCGGTTAGACCCTACCCAAAGCAGCAGGTGAGGACGGAGGTTTGCAGGGAGCATCCCACCCAGGACAGACCCTCACCTGTCTTTGAAGGTCTTGGTGACCTGTGTGTGACTCCACTTGACAAGTGCATGCTCACTGCTTGTGCCAGTGCTGGCAGCCCACTTGCATTTGTGCCATATCGTCACCGAGGAGTCGCTGATGGCATTATCCAGCCGGCTGCAGCTCTCCGTCTGCAGGCTGGGACTGGCAATCAGGGTCAAGTTGCCGAGACTGTCCTTTTTGAGGTGCACGGAAACGATGCCTGGACAAAAAGGGGGAAAACCAATTGAGAATGAGATTCACCTGTGGGTTACCATACAGGCTTGGCCACCATCTGCACCAGCCTGAGGTGGTCCAGCCTTCCTGAGAGGGCTGGTGCTTATCAGGACAGCTGCCTCCTCATACTCTGGTGGCCTCTCACACTGAACCCACTCTGATTTGAGGCCCAATAAACACCAGTAAATAGTCTGAGACCCTGGAAAACAGCCTCAGGCTTTTCTAGTGTTCCATCCTCTCAAGGCTCGGCTTGAAACCTGTCTCCTCTGAATATCATGTTCCTTTGTCCTCCATCCCTCCATGCTCTGCTATGCCACAAGTGACCTAGCAAAGACCCCCATGTTGGACTGGGAGGTCCTGGCTTATTTATGACAAAGGATTTGGGTCTCACTTTTTAAGACAGGGCAAGGTTGGAAATGCTTTTCATTGGCAGGAAGCAAAGGGAGGGCTGTGGACAAGGAATTTTCCAAAGACAACCAGCATGCCAGCTGCTTCCTTTAATTGGAAAGCCCCCATGAGCAAGGGCAGAGGCATGGGCATGGGCTGGCAGCACTACCTGCGTATGTGATGCCCATACATTGTCATGGTCATGTCCTTCCCCAAGCACCAAAGCCCAGCACCCAAACAGCCCAGAAGGGGACCAGACCCTCACATGTCCAGTGCTCACACACAAGGAGGAACAGGACCATGACTGGGGATTATTACTTTCCACCCTAAGCACTTAAAACATCATTGTGTATTTTAGCATTGCAATTTTCCCTGACTCTAACAGGAATTGCAGGGCTCAAATGCCATTCAGCTCATCACATGTTTAACCCAGTCTCAGCCCATCCCTGGCATGGGGACAGCTGCCTCCGCAGTCTCAAATGACAGAGCAGGAATGGCCATGGTTGGCATAGCAGAAGGCTCTGACCTTTCTGGGAAAGGCTGATAACTGCAGTCCTGGTCCTGCAGCCCTCTGTCAGGCCTGTCTGAGCCTCTCATGGCAGCAGAAGCATTTTTAGAGCATCGCCCTTTGGGGCTCAGAGGGGATGCCAGCCGCACGAGTTGTACCCTGCTGCTTTCCAGTCTAGCTGCAGTAAGGCAGATCCAAAAGAGGACGGGCAAGGCTGTTGGACCAGCAAAACCCATCACTGGAAAGAGCCCCGGTTAGCAACACATGGAGCTGGATTTTATCCAACTTCCCCAGTATATCCTCACTTGGTCTGTTGGGCACTGTGGGGAGATGCATTTCAGCAGCTTTACAAACAAGGGAGCTCTGTTCTCCCAGGTAAATTTGCCAAAGAAAATAAATATGCAAACTCCCTTCTCTCCATTTAAAGTGAGATTATAGTAAGTAAACACAAAGATTTGCCCTCTCTGTCTGCGCAGAGTCCTTCCTGCCTGCTTGAGTTTTGCTGACAGAGGGAGGTTTTCACTGCCTGAATTTCAGGAGACCTGTGTGTCTTCAGTCACCAGCCACCTCTGTTAGAGTCGGGGTCCCCATCTCTCCCTGGGTCCTGCAGCCCATAACCCTGCAGCTCCAGGCTGTAGTCAGATGCACTTCCCTCCTGCCCTCTGTACAGCCCCTCTGCTCAGGTACCACAACCATTTCTGTTCACTTTTGCTGTAAAATCAGCATTAATCTGAACAGCGTGCCATGACAGGCTCAGTTAAATCAGCTAATTTTGCACTGAAATGGGGGAGGAATATACACAGGGTGCTTTGCCAAGGGAGCTGGGGGGCTGGAAATCTTAATTAGGGGGTAAGTAATATTTTTAGCTATCTCAGTCCTTTGCTCATGGTGATGGTGAGCACAGGGAGCTCTGTCTTCCTCAGGCTCCAACGTTACACACCTGATCTTTCACTGAGTCCCATTTGTAAAAAATTGCTATTACAGATACCTGAGAGCAAGTGAAATTCCTACCAGCTCAGATGCCTGCTTTGAATTTTCAGGGGAGGTAGGCAGGAAAAAAGCCAGTGTATCTTTTGCCTAAATCAAAGCCTTTTTATTTTTAAAAAGTCACTGTGAGGCGAACGGAGTCCTCAATTCCAAATCTAGCACTATGCTTCAGTTACGGTGCTATAGCAGCCTGTAACCTTAAAAACTGTCCCAGTTACATATCTGCAAGTCAATGGAGCTGTGCTAATTTACATAGTGCTGACAATCTGGCCCTAAAAATGTTATATATAGCATGAAACTAAGAGTTCTTAAGTGTCTTACATTAATATGAAAATTAATGGGGAGATTTTCAAAGGCAAGAATGAGCAGTTAAATTGCAAGGGAATGTGATCCTCTCACTCCTTCCTGTTGAAAACTCTGTCTTCAAAAACCTGTGTCTCAGCCTGAAAAATACTTTTGTTTCCTGGTGTGCTTCCATATGGGTTTTGCATATGTCCTGCAAGTGACCTACGTGTGCAAAACAAATCTATAACACATGGCTACCGACCTTCTCTTTTATTGCAACAAGAAAACATCTATCTGGTAGCAAAGGTGTATTTAGGTACTTGTCTTTGCTGGCCTTTTAGTGTCACTGAAGCCGCAATGCCTCTCCTGTCCAGCATTAGTGAGGAAGCCAGTGGGTATTTATGGGTGCTGTCACCATGCTAGTGGCATCCCAGTGATCCTCAGGAGCATTTTGCTATGTCGCTCTACCCTTATGGATTTATTTTTAAATTTACAAGTGCATTTATTTACTGCCGTGGGCAATAGGAATCTGAGCAGAACTGGGCTTGAAAACAAGTCCAGCATCCCCTTTCAAGCTCAGCTTGGGGCAGGCAGAGGTTTGCAAGGGGCTGGTGGGGAAAAGCTGGTCCCAAGGTCACCCACCTGCCTGAAATGGTTAAGCAAGTGGTAGACGTTTTTTAAGCAGCCGACTCGGTGTTAGATTGAATGATGACATTTGATCAACGTTGCACATAATGTCATCATTACATAATGGTCCCCGAGCCGCCCCCCGACAGCCTAAGAATAGAGCTGAGGAACACAGACACGTGTGAATGGGTGATGAAGACCTCAGGATTATTCCCCCTGATGCTTATCCCCCCCATCACCCTTGTGGGAAAATGTTCCACCTCTAATTTGCCTGGCATTCAGGGCTGGGACAGTTATAGTCAGAGTAAAAAATGTGTGTGTGCCCAATGCCAAATTGGAAAAGAATTGCTATTTAATTACCCCTCATTGCAAAACTCACTGGGACTTGTAACAAAAGAGAAAAAGAAGACAAAAAGGTATTAATAACCGGGCCACCCCTGAACTGATAAGCCGGGCCTGCTTAACATCTTTATTAGAGAGAGAGAGCAGGGTCCAGTTCTCTGGCACTGAATCCTGGCCTCAGCTGAAGAAAATTGCTAGAGGAAGACTTGTTTTCGTTCTTAAGCATCTTCTTAATATTGTCCCATAAACCTGCAAAGAGCCCTGACTTTCTCGAAAGGGAGAGATTGGATTGGAAGCACATCGAAATCGTGGCTGACACTTTGAGCTCTTTTCTGTAACACTGAAGGACCAAAAGATATTTTAAGTTTTTACACGACAGCTGAGCTTCTCGCCTCTCACAAAAAACCAGGGTCAGGAGCTTTATGAGCAGCACAAGTCTGGCAGTAAAAGCAGAAATAGTGAGGGAATAAGAAAGGGAGAGAGGGAGGATGTCTTAAAAGAATAGTAGGACAACCCCCTCCCCCAGACACCAAGTGCTGCTTTTCAGTAGCTAAGCTGAGAAATTCAGCTGAGAAAGTGGTTCAGGGCAGGGAGAGTTAGGGACAGGGGAGGTGTTTGAAGGGAGGGACCGGGCAGTGATGGGGGCACCAAGCGGAGAGGCAGGCAGGAGGCTCTTCCCTGTCCCGGGAAGGTCTCACCTGTGGCAGGACAGCTGCCTGGATTTGATTTTTAAGAAGTTAAGTGCTCTGTGCCTCTGGTTTCCCTGGGACCAGTGCTCACAGGAGTGCTGGGGGGAGTGCTTGGCTAAGGTGGAGCACCCAACAAAGTGATGCTTGATATATCCCTGGGCTGTTTTTTCAGGCTCGGTATTTCATGGTGGCCGCAAGGATCTCCCCCAGCTCATGCCAGTGCCAGCCCTGACCCCTTTCCTTGCCCTCAGTGACTTCTCCGCTTCTGACACAAACCTTCACCTCCTCAAAAACCAAGGCCTGGAGCAATGGGGCCACACATGTGGGGCAAAGGCACCCTTAGCTCTGCTCCTGGTACAGAAAACCTTTTTACCAGGGGATGCTAATTAAAAGTTCTGCTGAACAGAGCACATAATGTGTCAGATCTTGGGAAACCTCTTTTGAACAAGACTCTCCTAGTCCCTGCTTTCCTGCACCTATTCAGTGTTGCCATTCGCATGCCATCAGACCAGCTTATCTGGGGCCATGACCTGCAAAATCCTCAAAGCAAACACTGCTGGGAAACCCCGTGCTATTCCTGCCACTTGTTCTGTGGTTTTTTTCTGTGTTTACTCTCTCCGTCCCGCTCCTGCACTGCCCAGGCTCTTGGCTGCCTGGGAGGGAATCGTGTTCATGCTCTCTGCCTCCATCTTCTCATGCCTGTCCCCCTCAAAAACAGACAAATTTCAGCCCTATTTGACAGAATGGTAATCCCCAGTGTTACCAAAGCTAACCATGGCAGCAAGGGGATGGGCAAAGAGGAGGATCTCCTGGTGCCATCAGCCAGTTCTCAACCCTTATTAGATATCAGAGTCCGCCCCCCCCTCCCCAAGTCACAGAGACCTGGGAAACCCTCCCAGTCTCATAGACCTGCTCCTGCTCACACTCTCACCTGGGAAGCATCCTTGCTCAGCAAAACCTGCACTAGTGATGGGGCTCCACAGCTTAGACCCAGCCCGACCGAGGCAGCCAGTACCGCCCATGCTGCCACTAGTCCCCTTATCCCAATCTCAGGACTAATCCTAGTGACAACACTTCCAGCCCTTAGCTCCTTCCCCAGCATCTCCCCTTACCTTTGTACTGTGGCGTGAACTGCCTCATGGCCAACGGCAGCGACTCATAGAAGCTCAGCTCCTGCGAGACCAAGGGCTTGCAGACCGTGTGCTCGTCGTACTTCATCATGCTCATATGGCCGCCCACCTGATGGAGAAAGGGCTGCAGGAGGACGGCGGTCCTGCCCTCGCTGGGGTTCAGGGGGGTCTGTCCCACCATGGTGCTGGGTGAAAGGCGGAGGGGGGGGCTTGCTCCCCTTTAGTAGCAGCGAAGGGGGATCAGAAGCGGAGTTTGGGACATAGTGCGCTGGGCCAGTTAACACCCACTCTGGCTTTTCAGCGATGGTATCTGCAAAACAGAGGGTATTGGGGAGTGTGAGAAAGGGGGATGAGCCACCTCAAAGCCACCATTTGCACCGGCATCCTGGCAGGGCTGGGAGCACAGCCTGGCCTCGCACTGCCCGCCGCAGCCGGAGCCGGGCATGGAGGGAGCAGCCGGGTGGGATGAGACCTTTAAGTGCCCAGGGGCTGGCACTGTCCAGAAAAGACCCAATTTAGACCTGTTGGGTGCAAAAGAAACAGAGGGGAATGATCGAGAAGAGCTATCGAGTTAATGCGGTGGCCTTGTCAAAGCAGCTGGATCAGGGCATTCCTTGGACTGGTAAGGCCAGGTTATTAATACGCTGTATTAATGACACCCCTTGCTGTGAAACAGCCCCAGTTTGCCTTACAAGACACTGTTAATGATGGTCTTAGTCCTTCCCAAGCTAGGACATTCCTTGCAAAGGAGGTTTATTAATAAAGCCTCTGCAAGCTCACGTCCCTGGGCAGTCCCTTGCCTCTTGACACTGCTGATGGGGTTAGCAACATTTTCTGCACCTTCTAAAGAAATCTCAGTTTGTGACATTCCCTGTCATTTAACACCAGAGCATTAGCAGGAGGGTTTCCTCCATCGTGCTAACACGTGGCATGACGACATGTCAAACCAGCACCGAGATGGTTTGCACCCAGGCACTGGCTCCTCTGAGCTCTCCAGCCCTTCCCTCTGCTACAGCCCAAAGGAGCATCCAACAAGAGATCTGTTCCTGATTCTAGCCCCTGAGAGAAATTCCTCCTTGATTTTGACAGCAACTAGCCCTGGCTTTAAAACAGTAAGGCAGGAAAAGCATGGACACGGACCACATCTGTGTCATACTGCCTCAGCAGCAGCACCCTGGTTTCTCTTGAAAGCACCCAGCAACACCCACTCCACCATATTCTTTGCAAGAAGCCCATGGATGGCTCTTGCTCTGGTGGACATTGGGCAGGGGAATCCCATGGCCACTGAGGAAGACAAAAAGGCATCTGAGCTAATATTTAAACTGGAGAAGCAGTCTGGCTTCATACCACTGAGGCAGTAAAAGCAGAGGAAGACACTCCAGACCCCAAACTGAAAGGGATGGGGAAAAAAAAAAAATCATCCTTTTGAGAGCTGGTCCATGATCCTGCAGCCCTCAAAATAGGGTGTGCAGAGCCCTCGTTTCCCTGCCCCTGTTAGCATGGGTGACTTTCTCCTTGTTCCTCCAGCTTACAGCATAGCTTGGGGAGTTTTGCATCCTACTTTTGCTAACAAAACCCCAGTGCAGTAGATAATAACATCTTTGGAAGATCCATTTCTCTCTAGCAAAGCCCCCAGAATCTGTTGCAGGGTGAGTGACGCCACCTCCACCAACCCCAAGCCTTGCCGGGGCTGGGGCAGCACCATCACCCCCTCCTTAACCAGGAGGCAGAATAGCAGAGGGATGTGGTACCTCCCTGCTCATGCCAGGAATAAACCTGGAGTTTCCCATCACAGGCAGCCAGCTGCCAGGCTGCTCCAGGGTCTCTGCGAGCAGGGCAGGCTCAGTCTTTCCTCCAGAGCCAGCACTTACAGCCTGACCTGGGAGCTTTAACCCCTGAAATGCAGCATATTCCTCATCCTGCAACAAAGAGCCAAAGCTCCGCTGCTTAAATTTCCCCTTCACGCTCCTCCTGCTGCAATTAAACCACCAAGCAAACAACACTCAGCAGAGGTGCCCATTTTGTTTTTCGCCTGGAGGAGTGGGATGACGTGGGTTGAAGGCAAAGAAGGGCGAGAAGAAACACTCCTACCTTCAGAGCACATGGAGCAACTCCTTTACCTTCCCCCAAGGTGTTTGGTTTTCCCCCCCCATTTTTCTATTCTTTCGTCACCACACACTTTGGAGAGGAATTTCTACTCTACAATTATCAGCCCGTACTGGCAAGAAGGGAACAAAGCCAGGCCACTTAGACAAGTGCTTTTCAGCCAGGGAAGAAAGCAGCTCTTCAGAGCTTTTCTAGAAGTTAATAAAAGCATTTAGCATTTTGTTAAGTTGCGGCAACTCTTAAAGAGGATTTCTCCCTTGAAAGCTGTAGGCTTGTTGTGGTTTTTTATTTTATCCCTCCTCCCTTCCTTAAAAAAAGGAGAAAAGCAAAAAGCAAGCAGATTTGTCATAACACCTCTTTGGAGCAGAGCGTGCAACATGACTTCAGTCCAGTATTTATTGCTTCAGAGACAGTCCAAGGCTGAAACTCAGCTGACATAAGACACTTAGAATTCTGGCAACCTTGGCTTTGTGAAGAGAGTCGGGGGAAAAAAAACCCCACAATTTGATAAGGCTCTTATTGTTTTCTCTTAAGCAAAACTTGGAGCAAGATTTGCAGTATGAGAAAGGGCCTCTTTTCATTTCGTTTTTGTTCTGAAGCAGCTTGTCCATTCAGAGCAGATAAGTGTTACTGCAAACACTTACTGAGCTGCTCTGAGCTATTCTGAAACAAGACACTCTTAAAATAAATCACTTCTGTCGGCTCAAGTTATCGCGAGTGCCAAAAGATATTTACGTCACTAAAAATACACGGAATTACAGATAAATCTGTATCCTCAAAAACAAAACCAGAAACCTTGAATATTTTTCCCCTAGCTAAAAAAAAAAAAAAAAAAGCAAGCCCAGACACTGCAGATGAAGATGAGTCAGAATTGGGGAAGGAAAATACAGAGAGCTCCCCTCTCCAGAAAAAGAAACCAAGATACTTTAAAACATCTGCCTCTCCCTGGTTCTTCTCCCTGGTGACTATCAGAACACACCACCTTCCCTTCTAGTGCACTGCAGCAGCATCACTGGCCTGAGCCAGACTTTATTTTCTAACGATGGTGTATGTATAACGAGGACCTGCCAGGCTGATCGGCACCGGCCAGGTCACAGCTCTGTCGGCAGCACGAGCCAGATCTTGGGGGGCACTGGTTGGCGGGTACCATTACCCGCCGCCCTGCTCTCATTTAGGGCCAAGTGTCAAAAGAGTCTGAGCTAAACAGGTTGTTTATTCCCAACTGTAAGAACAGCCAAAAGAAATCAAGCAGATGAAATTCTCTAATCTGTAATTAGTGCCTACACCATCCTGTCCCAAGCAGAACCGTTGTGGCTCTGAGTCTGACATGGGGACAAAACACAGACAGCCCGGCCCTAGGAGAAAGCCCACACCTCGTCAACAGCTGGAGTCCTCTTAGCAGAAATACTTTGGGATATTAAAAAGCAAAATCCCTTTAAATACAAATGCTCTGTCAGCACAGGACCACATTCTTAGGTCTTACATATCATGGTCAGCAGCTTCCCCTCTGGTGGACCCAGCCCTCTGGAGCATCCCAAAGCACCCTGCTGCAAAATTTGGTTTCAAGCACTGCAGGGGGCTGCTAATTTTCTTTTTCTTCATTAAAAGGCAAGAAAAGAACATAGCTGTTAATTTGAAGAGATGTGTATGTCCACAGCTCTTGGTACAGCAGCTGACCTGGAATCAAAGCCAGCTCCTGCACCAAGCACCAGCCCAGCCCAAGAGCGAGGTGTGGGTATGTTTTGCAAAGCCCTGTTGCCCCATTTCCCTTTAGTCTTTGGCCTTGTGCCTCCAAAATCCACAACACCTTGGCCATAAGGAAAATCCTACCAGTTCCAGCTCAGCACCCATCCCAGCACAGCTCAAAGCAGACTTGGACTGTTTGCACGGGCTGGCAAGCGGCTGCAACCCTCAATGAACCTTTAGGTCTGCCTTTCCTGCTCTTCCCTCGACTACAGCCAAAGTCAGAAATAGTTGCAGGGCAGCACCATGCCAGGAGCGAAAAGGTCAGGTCTCAGCAAGAAATCCAGCTCTAACCATCCTGCCATAAATCCTTATGGGCAGAAACCCTCAGCTCTTTTATCTTACATTTCTTTTCCTGAAAGAAAATGATGTTCGTAAAGTTGATGACTGGTCCCCATGTCCCTCATGAAGAGGATGCAAAGATTCAGTTTGCTGCACTGATGGATTTATTTGGCTGCTTTGCGGGAAGCAGCAGGATCTATGGAGAGGGATAGAAGTCACGTTATCTTGTGCTGGCAGGGTGCTGACAGCCCCCTGCCCACTCCCCAGGGCTGGAATGGGCATCAGGAGATGGTGTGGGGCAGCGGTGGGGCTGGCAAGGGCTGGGCTTCCTGGTGGGAGGCAGGAACATGCCTTTGGACCATGGTAGCAAGCTTGGAGCTGCCAGCAGTGCCATGAGATGGGGGGGACACAGTGGCACCGCATCCTGCAGTAAAGGGCACGGATCCCCTCGCCTCCCTGCCTGATTTCTGCCTTTCACCCTACCAAACACCATCTGCCCTTTTGCCGAGCATCCCCGCGCTTTCTGGCAATGCCACGAGCACAACAGAGAACCAAAAACCACCAGGCTCATTTTTTTGCAGACCCTGTGTTGCTCCAGAGGTTCACACCAACCCCCCAGGTACCGGCTGCCC
>JANZLQ010000055.1:4396785-4429735 GCA_026212715.1 Elanus axillaris
CCGTTCGTTCCCGCAAGCCATGGCTGTGCTTGGAGCCTTCCTAATAATATCCCACCCGCTGTCCAAAATCCAGTGCTTATTCATCCTGCCTGTATTAATCCTGCTCTGGAAGGCAGCCAGTGCTGATGCAGAAGCCACCCTGGACCTCACCTGCTGGGTTTACGTGGCCCGTCCAGGCTCAGCGGCAAGCGGGGGCTCAGGGTGCTGCCCGGGCTGGGTTTCTTGCTCCTTCTTGCTGTGGTTCAAGTACAAGAAATGAGGGAGCGGGGGGAGCCTGTGGACATTTGGGCCATCACCTGACTGCTGCCGCCAGTGCTGGCAAGTGCCTGGTATGTCCAGCTGACTGCTGAGCTTTAACAGGGGAAGAAACACCCTTGGGTGTTAAAGGAAAACAAAGCCACGTGTGTGAGAGGGTTGAGGATGGAGGGAGAAGGGGCTGGCCATGGGTTAGGCTTTCCAGAAAGCGCAGCCATGTTCCAGCTCCCTTGTGCAATAGTCTGCCCAGAAAAATAACTGTTGCTTTTTTCCAGACTGTTTTCCATCGTACCACCTGCAAAAGCCCCCCCAATTCATCTCAGTCCCCACCGGTGTTTATCATCTTCCTGCAGGAGAGGACAGGAGGCTGGCAGTGGGAGCGGGACAGACACAGGCTTTCTGGAGCTCCAAGCAAAGAAACCCATTGGCTTTTTGCTCCCTGCGTGGGGGGAACATGCTGGGGGGATGCAGGAGAGGACAGGGCAGAGGGGCTGCCATTGCTGGCGGGCAGGAGGTGGCGAGAGGAGCTGGGATGCTGCAGGACAGACCGAACTGCTGAACTAAAGGGGTTTGGCAAAGAAAAGTTATTTATGGCAAGGGGGGGCAAGGCATGGGGCGAGACCAAGGTTTGCCTGAAGCTAGCAGCAGGGGAGTGGATCAGGGAGCAGAGCCCGCAGCTCTGACCCTGCCAACAGCCTCGTGCCGGGAAAATCGACACCCTGGTGCTTTGGGACCAGTGGGGGGAATGGAAAAGTCCCAGGGAGCTTCCTGCCAGGGCCAGATTGTCTCCTCCAGTGAGACAAGGACAGCGCGTGCCCTCCTCCACCCACTGCTGAGCATCCTCTTCAGCGTTTGCCAAGGACAGGCGTGCTCTGGACATGCCACACCAGCCCATGCATCCCAGGAATTCAGGACCCATATGTTATTTAGGGGATCCAGGCATCCCTCAGGACAAGAAGGGGTGGTTCCCACTCTCAGCCCCCTGTCCTCGGAGACCCAGACCAGTCCCCAGTGATAACTTCAAGACATTAGCAAAGCAGAGCCCGTGACTGTGGCCCCATGGGCTGCAATGGGGAAGGTGCTGGAGGGCTTTGCAGCAAAACAGCAGGAGGTTGGGAAGAAAATCATGCTGTTGAGATAACGATTGATGGATGTGGTAATTCTCACTAACTGGAGGGGAGAGAACAGGCTCACGAAGACCAGAGGGATCAAACTGATGGTGGTAGGCAGAGGCCAAGATAAAAGGCAAGGATGAAACAAAGACCCTGATTCCTGAGCCCTGACTTCACTCTCCTTTATGCTGGAAAGTGCTTTTCTTTTTTTTTTTTCTTTTTTTCTTTTTTGAAAGCTTGGTTTCTGAAGGGGAAAAAGCTGACATGGGTGCTTTGCAAGGCCAGCCATGGTGCATTCCCTGCCAACAACTTCTAAACCCATTGGCCAATCTCAGCAAAATGCAACAGAAGTCTCAAAAAAAAAAAAAAACAACCTCAGAGTGTAAATTCCCCTAAGGTACCTTGCTGCCTTCCAGCGATGGGGTGAAACATCCCCAGCCACAATTTGGCTTTGCTTTGCATCACCTGCCCCACAACGGCCCTGGAGCAGCTGGAGGCCGGAACAGACGACAGGTTGGGAGTAAAACATACAGGGCTAAGGAATACTGAGTGACTTTTCCAGCCAGAGTGCCTTGCTCGGCCATGGGGAACACATTCCCCTCCTCCTCCTCACCACCATGTCATCCATGACCATATCCCCTTGGCTGAACGGCTGAGCTATAGGTTATTCTTAAACATCACTGCTGTGGGGTTGTGGAGAACTCACACTTGGTATCAGTTTAAGAGGCAGCAGAACAAGGGCGGGCAAGCCCAGACCTGGGGCTTTGGTCACAGCTGGAGATGCCGGTGCAGACCCAGCCCCGGCTGCTGCCTTCCCCATCCCACCTGGGCTGCGGTCCATGCTCAGCTTACCACCAAAACCCCTGGTTCTCCTAGGACAGGGGTGCAGGGGACACAGCCCAGAGCTGTCCCACCTCTTGCCTTTCAGCAAGCCAGGGGCGATCACTGCAGGCACCAGCTGGCTCTCCTGTGTGTCTGGAAAGGGCTCAGCATCGTAGGACAATGACCTGTGGGCCACTGCTCAGCATCACGGACTGTCCCAGCAGCAGGAACATGCTGGGTCCCAGCATCTTCTTCCCCCTTCTCCTGTCCCCCAAGTGAGGCTGTTCTTGGTGTTTCCTCCTCCTTTTCCAGGAAGGATGGGGCAGAGCAGGTCTCCAAGCCAGCTCCCCTGCACTGTGCCCACCATGAAGGTGGCACAGGCAAGCAGTCCTGCCATCCCTTACTCTGTCCTTCACGCACTATAGCACATTGCTCCAAAAGCCCCTGAAAAGAGAAGCCAAGCCAGTATGCAATCCCCAAACATGTCAGGCTTTAAATCTAATCATTATTGAGCTGGTAGGAGGGGGCCAGGCCAATGCTGGGGGGGGTGTGGGGAGGTGTCCCTTGGGCTCAGTGAGAGGCAGGACCGAGCACCCAGGTTTGCCCTGTGGCCCCAGGGAGCCCAGCACGGGTGTCCGGCTGCTGCGGCACATCACCAGTGCACACCTTTCTCCTTTGCAGAAGCCCAACCTGCAGGATATTGTATGTATTTTTAATGTGTGTGTTAATTGAAGCAATCTCATTTTTATGTCAGGCGTATTGCCGGGCCAGGAGACATGTCCTTTGCAGTTATCGCTCCATTAAAACAAGCACACGGAGAATGCCCAAGCCAGAGCCCGTGAGCGGCTGCAGGGTCCCCGTGCAGGCAGCCGGGCTGATTGCCGCTGCCAAGCAGCCACAGAGCCACAGAGGCAATTACTCAGCCTCTTGTAAAAAGCAGAGCACTCTGAGAGCAACCCTGTCTCATATTAAAACTATGCTAATTAGGAACTAATTACGGGCACAAAGATATTATTACCCTTGGCCAGCCTGCAGGCTGCAGCCCCGGTCCTGACTCCAAACCTCTTCCAGCCCAGCACGGACTTGGGGCAGGGTGGGCACACTGTCGTTAAAAAAAGTGGAGGCCAAGCCTCAGGTGAGCCAGGACTGCCAAGTCTCAAGCTCCTGGGTCACCTCAGCACCACTGAGCCTCATCCTGACATGACCTGTGTGGGGCCCTTCTCATATTAAAGGACTAAATTTATATCTGCAGGAGGGCTGGAATATAACTGTGTGACTGAGGATTGCCTTGGAAATCGAAGACAAACAACAAAAACTGCCGAGGACACATAGGGAGCTGGCACCGACCTTGTTGTGCTGCGCCCATCCTTTCCCCTCCTGCACAGACACCTACAGTGCAGTTTTTTCCCCATCCCACCTCCAAAGGCTTTGGACCATCCTTACATCTTTGCTGTTTTATTCTCCATTCTCTCCCCGGGCAGGCAGCGGTGCCAGATAGGACCTGCAGCTGTAGCATGGTGACACCAGGACAGCCACTCCCCAAGGCCAGGCTGGGTCACTCTCTTGCCCCAAGCCAGCCGCAGGGCTGGAAATGCCCTTCGTGCTGCTGATGGGTGCTGGAGCCTCACCTGCCAGCTGGCAAACATAAGTAGCCCCTTGCCGAGGTGTCCTTGCTGCTGGTGGCACCTTTGGGGGCCCAGCTGGGAGCAAAGCAGGAGCTGCTGTCCTGGAGGGCGTATGGGGACACCCCTCCGGACCCATTTCTGAGCTGTTTTACAGGCTAAGCTGCACCCTGCAAGCCCAGCCCTGCTGCCAGCCCCTCGCCAGCAGCTCCTCCCCACCCTAGGGTGTTTTCCTCTGCTGTTGCTGTTTGGATACCGAGAGGAGAGCTGTTTTGGAGCTGGGATGTAAACACTGAATCTGGCCCTACAGCAGGTCACTGCAAAGTGACACAGGGCAGGTGGTCTCCTCCGTCAGAGGGGAGATCAGCAGAGGCTCCGGTGTCCCCCTTGCCGCCCGAGAGCACGTCCCAGGGCAGCCGCTGCTCTGCAAGGGGAAGGGGGAGCATGGGGGGCTCCCACGGCACAGAGCCCACGCTCTGCTCCTGGGCAAGACAAGCTCAAAGCTAAGCAAGGTTTCCACAACCCACTGGGGTCTCTTCATTTTGGAGAGCCAATTCAAAGCCACCCATGGGCTTTGCATCAGGTCTCACCAGCCTTACAGAAGAATTCCTACAAAAATAATGTGCTACTCTGAGGTTAGCGCAGAGGTCGGGTCCCTTTGTTGGAGCCTGCTCTGCAGCTGCTGGCAGCCCTCTGTGGGGTAGGGAGGTGTGGACAGGACTCACACCTCGCTCTCTGCTGTAGCGAGGGTCCATTTATTAATGTGCACAAAAACCTTTTGCATCACCTACCCGGAGGCTGTTCTTTAAAGGTTGAATGAAGTCACGGTGGAAATCCCAGGGCAGGCACTGGGGAGTGATTGCTTCGGACAGGGGCTGAGCCGGAGGGAGATGCCTTCGGGCAGGCCTCACTGGCTGTGTTTTTTCTTCTCTGGTTCATGTTGATCTTTCCAGGAGAACTGGCACAGAGCCCTGACTCTGCGCCCCGTAAATAAGGCACAGCATCAGCTGTCATGTCAGCAGGAGACAAAACATTTAATGTGAAAGGCTTTAAATGGAAGCAGGAAATGAAAAGATAAAAGGGCAAATTTTATTTTAGATTCCTTGTTGGTACATATTTTCCTTTCTGACAGTAAGGGGATGCGATAGCTTTATCAGACCACTGTTGGAGAATTTATTTATAGAAACTTAATACTTCGCAAGAAAGTGGGAGGGGGATGTTAACAACTCCAGTTGAGCAAATGCAAGTTGTAAGGGAAGCAGGGCAGGGGGATGAAGAATCCAGCTATTCCCTCTTCTTTGAACAGACCTGGGGTTCTGGGAAAACTGCTAGTACCCCAGGAACTACCAATACAGTTTGTACAAAGCAAGCAGGAGCTTGGTAATCAGGGTGGCATGAAACTAGTCTTCTCTGCTCTCAAGATAGCAAATGAAAGAAGGGACACAGGGGGAAGACTATCACAGAAAACATCATGGCAGCTTGGTTGAAAGCAAACATCCTCTGGCACATGTAATTACACCTAAGTGAAGACTATTTCCTTACCTTGAATATATATCAGCTGTAACTTAGCAACCTACACTGGGTTAAAAGCATCTGATCAGGAGTGCAGGTGCAGAGGAGAGATTTAGCCTTGCATTCCCTTTTGTTCCCATCCCTCAGCAACAATGCCAAAGAGGAAGTAGCCAGCTCCCACCAACTTCCACAGCAGCCACAGAGCCAACCTCCTTCTGTGCTGGTGGAAATCTCCCCCCTTGTCACCCAGACCTACATTATGAAGTTAATTAAACATTTCTCTAACCAAACATGAGTGAGTCAACCATGTCCACAGAAGTTACACAACGATGATTCATGGACTACTCGTGCCATTTCAGGAGTAGACTTTGAAGAAGTTGAGACTCGCAGTAGCACATGTTCTGAGTCACTGACACTCAGGTGAGAGAGGAATTGAAAACACTCAAGGAAACAAACTGTAAAGTCAAGCCAGACTTGCCATCAAGACATGCTTATGTGTCTTCTACTCACCAGGCAACCTTGGAAGCCTTGGGGATCTGTTAAATAGTCTTAAGACTTGACTTTTTACCTTTTTCCATGACACATCCCCCTGTTTTACGGAGCTTTGTAATAGCCTTGCTTAAAGTGTATTAACCCTTGGGACAGAAGGAGGGAAGCCATGTGGCCAGTGACAAGCAACAGCCTGGGAGCAAGGGCAGGAAGGGACAACCATCCCACTCCAGCACTGTATCCAACACTTCCCTCATTACTTCCCAGTCTTCCTATACCATCACCTGGCACTTCACATCACATCCCAAAAAACAGGCGAGCTAACCATGGCCTGAAGATGCCACAACACAAAGGATCAGCAGCTTGGACCAGAGTCAAGATTTTCTGCAGCAGCTGTTGACTTCAGACACCCAACGTGCAAGGGTTCTGCCTTTCAGAGAACAAGTGCAAAACACATGAAGCTTGAGGCACCCTCATTCACTTACCACAGACTTGTTGCACCATCCCATTCCCTGCTTTAAATAACTCCTTTATTATGGGCCACCTGCTAAACTAATATTTACAGTTTCACAACCCTCCAAGCCGTTAATCTCTACAAAATGCAGCTAAACAAGCTAACTGCTTTTCATACACACCTCTGCTTAATGCCAACTATTCCCAAAACATATTTAATTTGCAACCAAACACTTCAGACTGCTGGCTATTGCGCAGAGATCACCAAGCATCACAAGGATCCATGTTGTCTCATTAGGCTGTCATGCAATTCCCATGCCACCTTCAGTCTTATTCTTAGAAACTGTGAGCTCTCTGGAGCAGGATCTATTTGATCTGCCCAAGCGAAAGCACTTGAAACAATCTGTGACTCCTCAATAAAAATAAAGGTAACAAATTATTTGTAATAAATTTATTTAATATATTGATTTACAGAGCTAAACTGAACATATAAACAGCACCAAGCCAGTGAAACTTATTCTACAAAAACAAGTTTAATACAAAAAAGATGACTGCAATGCCTGACTCTTCACTTCTGGATTTGGATGGTTAAAAAAAGCTAACCCAAACCCCACAAATATTTTTAAAAGGCTTAAGAATGTAGGCACCGGTGTTTGCAAAAGTTCCTACTGCAGCAGTGACAATCTTGTTACAACATTTTAGAAGAATCAAGGCTGCCTTCACTTTATCTGCTATTTTATTAACAGTGGAAGAAGCTGGTCATTGTCTTGAAGACAGCTGTTGAGTCTCCTCTTCTGTTCAAATGTCCTACCCTTGCAACCAAAAGAAAATACAGGGTAAGAGTCACTCCATGCAGTGTATTTCCCATTTAATAGGAAAGATCTCCCCATGTTTTGTTCCTGGAGAAATCTGCTCCCTCCACTCATTTTAGTTGATGACCACCAGCAGGAGGTATGTAAGGAGTCTCTGCAGTCCTTCCACAGCAGACTGCAGGGTGCATAGGTGGAAAACCCCACCAAAGCCAGCAGTGGGGCAGAGAAGTACAGACTTCATACCAGGAGGTGAGCAGGGACTAGCAGAAGGAACCAACCTTATACATGGCATCACCAGCCTGCAAAGCAGGGAGCAGGTCTTCAGCAGCCATCGTAAGCTAACCCAGAGCCTGAAGAGGAAGTTCTCCATGCATCCAGCGTCTGAGGTGAATAAAAGCACTCACACTGTACCCATAACGCTAAGCAGAACAACATCCACTGGTTACCTGGGTTCAAATCAATGCTGGCTTCTTTCTGCAGGTTTTACTAGCTTATGCCAGAAATTAATTTGGTCCCTGCTGTCTTAGTAGTGAGCTGGACGGCTCTTTTACAATATTGGGAAGAGTAGATCAGCAGTATCTCTACCTAGCCTAAACTGCCACACACTGGTGCTATTTTCTTTGAAACAAACACTCGTTTGCTGGACATAAAAAGAAACTTAAGTAACCAAATGATTATAGATAGAAAATACAATGCTTGTAGCACAGAGGGTTCATCGCTGCTCCTTGTACCTATTGTGAGGCTGCAGGAACATTGACTTGGCAATCCCTGTACTGACATTCCACACGTGGTACATCTCTGCTCTGAAATACAGCATACACATTGCAGCTGCCCAGGTTAAACATGTACATTCAGCCCAATAGCCTGTCCAAAGCTGCTCGTTAATAGCCCATGAAGCAGTCCCTTTGGCTGTAGCCACAAGAAAGCGCTTTCTGAAGCTTCCTAGATCCTTTATTTTCCACCCAAATTGCCCCCACCCCCCAGAAATCAAAGCACAGAGACTGCAGACTTAAAAGATATAACAGGGTCACAACCACTCCTCCATCCCACCCAACCCAGCCCAAACCACCAAGGCACATCAGACTGCCTTCCCTCTAGGACTACCTTCACCTGACTTTTCCTCCTCTCCCCCATTTTTAAAGGGTGAAGCCAACACAAACACCTTCCACGCCAGGAAGCAGCAAGTGCTTTCATCACTGTTTTTGTACAGATAAAACCAAATTCTGACAAAACACATCTTAACTGCCACCCTAATGTTTCCATGGGAAATGTTAATATTCTTCAAACACATTCCCTGATGGACGTTCCCACCAGTTGGCCTTTGCAGAACTTGGATCAAACTTTAAATACCTAAGCTTTGTCAGAGAGATCCCAAGTCCCTCAATATTAGGTATACTTTTTTTTTCCTCTTTAAAAAGTTGTTCTAGGTTTGCTCCTCTAGGGAAGCCAGATATCTGCTGGAAGGCTAACTTTGGTGCAATTCTAGCTTCCCACCAGCTCAAGCCCATCTTCTTTCCAAGCCAACATTATTGCCCTGAATTTTTGTGTGTGAAAATTTTCAGAAAGAAGAGCAAACAGATACGTGCAATCCCCAAGCCTAGGAGATTAGGACCATGACCTGCTATTTCCCACCACCAGAAAAGGGACCGTCCCCTTGCAGAAGTCCATATCAACAGTTGCTCAACTTCCGCTCCTCCTCAGTGCTCTGAATCTGAGACGTAAGAAGGTTGAGTCCATCTCCACACAAGCATATCTTCTCCTGCTACTCTGTGCGACTCTGTCTGAATCCGTGACTCATTTGAAGCCAGAAAGTCCACAGCTCTCTCCCAGACCCGCTTCATTTTTTTTCTGCAAGAAACAGCAACAACCATAACATAAATTAGAATTGTATATCCTCATTGTGCCTTCCTGCTTACAGCAATTGTGGCTGCTGATCAAGCTACTGCTAGCTGCCTCCTGTTCCTTGTGCAGACAGTAAAGGAGATTAAACCAGAATTCTGGTTGAGAAGTGATTTCAGGCCAGCACATGAAAACAGAGGTGGGGGCAGGGGCCAGGCGGGAAGAAGAGACCCTCTGTCAGTACCAGTAATAGATGACTGCCCTGAATTTCAAGCTCAATTTGTATTGCAAAGGGACTCAATTAGCAAATTGCCCTCACCCTTCCTGCATGCAGAAAGATCTCAGACCAGGGAGGGCAAACTGAAGTTCATCCCAGTTTTGAATCAGTGTCTAGTAATTCTGGGCACCACATGCACACAGATGGGTTCAAAACAGCTGAAATTACCACCAGAAGGAAATGAATTTGGGGACTGATAAAGAGTGCGGATGTTTAAGACTTTGCAGCACACATAGCGTTCTGTGCCGTAGCAACATGTAACCAAAACACAAGAAATATTCCTGCAGAGATGGAACATAAGGGCACATAAACAACCAAGAACCAGGCTGCAGCCCTCTGGCCCCGCCACCCAGGGAACTATCTCGAGCACAATTCCTTTTCGAAAAAGCACCAAAACCAGCCACCTCACTATATCTCCCTTTCAAGCTGCCCAACTTGAACTGGTAACTTTCCAGGCAGCAACATAGTCAACCCCTTCAGAAGAGCTTCCCAATACCCTATTCAACTCATGGGAAGGTTTGTTCTGAAAAGCACAGCACCTGTTGGAAGAATAAGGTACAACGGCTGAGAAAGAGGATAGCATCCTACACATATTAGATGAAGGAGAGAAAATCAGATGCTCCATGCCCAAGCAAAACAAAATCCAATTACTGTTTGATAGAACAATGACAGTACACCTGTGTGACTGCACAAAATATCAGCCCCGGGACTGTCACATTAATCTGCAGCAGGTTAAGACACAGCCTGAGTTATGTCAAAATCCTTTATAAACTGAAAGGCCAGACACACTCTTCTCGCAGTCCAGCTTCCCATCAATTGTCTGCTCATGGTCTGTTGCCCCGTAACTGCATTTTTTAGCTGTGCTGAATAACATCATGCTGACAGCTCTCCTTAATGAATAAAATTCAGCTCACCTGCTTTGAGGAGGGATGAGGCTGTCCCGAACGTGGAAAATGCCGACATAGGGGTAACGCTCCAAATTCCGTTCCCATTCCTTATAGTGGTCCTGGACAACAGCTGGAAGGCAGGAAGACAGAACAGTGAGAGACCTCAACACTGCAGAGAGGAGAACAGGGCTACTTGCATTTACAGAGCTACTGGATTCTACCTATGATCTTCTTCACCATTTCATACATGGCTTGTTCCTCTTCCTCCATCTTCCGCCAGCGATACCTAAGGAAGATTAGGATCCCCCAAAGAGTTACCAGACCTAGAAGAATAAAACCAAATAGAATTCAATAACTGACAGATGTATACTTGCTGGATGCTAGCATTTTTATATCTGATGCTGCCCCTCCCCAGAGGCAGCTTTCACTTCCTGCTACTCAGGCCTGGTTGGAACTGAATCCAAGCAATTCATTTTGTTCACTAGTGCAGCTGCGCTCCACAGAAACCTTGGTACTGACAACATCTGCAGCAGAAGAGCACACGTGGATGACGGAAGAGGTGGTCAGAAGGCCTCATCACAGAGGTTTTTTCCCCCTGCACCAGAAACCTCGGCACAACCACAGGGCTTCAAATTCTCTAAGTCCCAGAGCTATCTCTTTGCTAGAAGCCTCCCCCACAATAATCACTTAGGAAGACTGTCAAGCTTCACTGTTCCAAAGATAGCTGCTTGATAAGGAAATAAAGCCTGGGGCTCCAGCACCAGCCCAAAATTCAGGAGATCTATATTGAAGGTTTAGCATTGACAAATGACCCTGTTAGGACATGAGCTAACTTTAGTATCTCAGTCTCTACAATAAACATAACTATCCCCTTTCACCCCCACCTTGTCTGGCTAGATTATACACTCTTCTAGTCAACACTCATTTCTTGTTATCACCTCACTCAGTAAGACCTCTGTCTCAGCTGGGGCATGACAGACTATTCCAATAAAACCTCTAACACTGAAATGCTACAAGTCATTATTAAAGAGGCTAGAAGACTTTGCAGCTTAGTGCAAGAAAAGAAAGAAAAACTGAATCTTTTGGTAGGTTAACACACTTATTTTGCAGACCATAGTAATGGGTACTTGAGGAATACCCAGAGAGCTAATCAGCTTGCTGATTTAAAGTACGTGTTAAGCACTCACAGCACAAGAGCAGGTCTACAGGTCTCCTTCTGCTGCCAGAACAAAGGTTAATTAGAAATTAACTCATCAGCAGATTTATTTCACCTTTGTTAGTAATTTCATATGGCTGGGAGAACATGTGCGCCCGCACAAGTTCATCTCTATAGCTAGCAAGGGGAGAGAAGCTGATTAGTAACACCAATGACTTACACCAGAAAAACAGGAAAAGGTTCATAATGGCAGTGACCACCGCCCGACGGAAACGGCATCCAAGCCCCATTTGAGGATGAGCTGATTCGAGACAGAACACTTCCTCCACTTTGGTAACTGGTTCCGAAAGGTCTCTGCCTTTCAACCTGATGGGAAGAGGCAGAAAATCTTCACTGATGAGAGCAGACGCTCCAACTGCAGTCTTTAATCAAGACAGGGAGAACAAACAGACTGCGGATGCAGTAACTCGTTCTGTACACCATGTAGAAAATACAGCAACATCCTTGCAGCTCCTCTTTCCAGAACATTTTGGGACTGACTGCTTAGCAAGGAATGGATATGGCTTTAGAAAAGGCAGCAGGGCTGGAACTCCCACTGGTAAACTGAAGTCTCCCTCTGCAGACTCTTTGACAGCACCTCTCGGCGTGCAGAAGATTAAACTTTAAATTGGATTCCCACCTCCCAGCACAGAGAAATGGAAATGTTTACTGAGTCACTCATCAGCAATTGCAGAGAGAGCAGTTGAGGGAGACTGTGAATGTCTGTGGAGGTTGTGCTGTTTTCCTCAGTACAGATGAGCATAAACAGTTTAGCTAGAAAAGTGACAACGCATCAACTGTATCTGCAGTGAGAACAGACACACCCTCAGAAAGCATTCATGGCAAAATCAATAACACATCCTCCTGCAAAATCACTGCTACACACCTGCTATGCTATCCGATATGCTTTTAACTCACTTCTTTATATACAGATCTACCCTGATGTGGTTTCCTTATTAGATACTCTTAGCCAACAGGCATCAAGTAATCCAAGTGAGAGCCATCAGATTCAGAGCAATTGGACTAAAGGGGATTTTATTTTCTTAAGCTACTAATTCATTCTATGTTTGCAATGAATAACCTATTAGACAAAGATGTTTTCTGAATTTACTAGTGCACAGCTCACAAACTGCTGACAGCTTGTATTTGGTTACTGGATCCTACAGTAGTAGCTGGAGACACACTGCTGTCGCCCACCCCCTTGTCTTATTTACAATCCAAATTGTAATTCCATGAAAATATTTTAAATATGCAGCAGAACCACCCAGTACAGAGCTCATTTTCAGTTATTCCTCTTAGACTAGCACCTAGAAAAATAATCTCACAGGTTTTTAAGCATGCTGAACACTCATTCTGCATGCTATGCAGACTTCATGAAAGTTGATCCTTTTGGCCAACAGCTGGCAGAGTTGCTAATTATGAAAATAAAAAAATGGGAGTGTATTGTATCACAGAGCTCATGACATGAGCATTACTCCTGTATAAAAATAAGAATTTGAAAACTCTGGATCCCAGCACACCTACAAAATTCAAACTTGCCACTAAGGAAACTGTGTCCTGTCCTGGGAATTTGCCACACATCAATAATCAAAGCAGTAGTCACTGTCTGATCCTTAGATCACAGCAGCAGCTGCAGAAATTTTTTAGAGAAAAATCAAGCAGTGGGAATTCATACAAGCTATGCCCACGAATGCCAGCATTACTACTGTTACAATTCATTTAATCAGAGATACATTTAGCAACGTTAAAATGCAAACAAATGTTAGACTTCAGAGTTAACACAGACTGGAGGCAGCCCACACTTCCCGGAGGAAGATAATGATGTCTGCAGACTCTGGATAACAGTCTTTCATTAGGTTATGGCCTGAATGTTGTATTTTTTACCTGAAAAAACTAGTATTTCTGCTATTTCTCATACACTGAAGAGACTGCTAACCATGAAACCCAAGAGAAAAAAGCCTCACCGATGACAGACCAACACCCTACGTAGTCAGACCATTCATTTTAACATGTACTGCATGTTCTGCCAGAAAGACAACTGACACTAAAGAAAAGATACCATTCAACAATCCATTTTCCTCTCCTCCTCATCTGGACTTGCTCCAAAGGATCCCAAAGCATGGGTGATGTTACCTACTGAACAGGGTGCTTTGCTGTTCAATAAACCCTTTGGTCAAGAGATGCAGCTCCACACAATATTGATGCTCTGTCTACAGTAACGGTACTGAAGAAAAGGTATCTTGGGAAAAGCCAGTACATGGGCAAGTTTAAGAAGAGTACTGTAATTGCAAGACCATGGGCAGGACACCAGGAATACTGCTTCTAAACTTTGCAGAAACCACAACACAACCGTTGATAGCCATCAGCAGCCCTGACCTCAGATTTACGCCTCATCTGCAAGATGGCACATTTGTGAACGCCATGTCCCTCATCGCAAAGGCTGGGAAACAGACTCCCAAGGAATGAGCTCAGTTGCCAATTTTTGCTGCAGGGCTGTACTTTTCATTTGGAAGCTTGCCCAGCAAGCACTGACAAAGCCAATCCCAGATTATCTTCTGAAATCTAACAAGGTACAGGAGCTTTTAGGGTATACCACAGAGGATGTCAAATTACCTATCAGCCAACACCAAGAAACGTAACTTTGACACAGTGGGCTTCCACTTACCATATTCCTAAATCCTTGTTACTGTTTAGTATCCAGTGCAGGGCAGCTTCAAACTTCTGTGGGGAACTACCAGTTATATTCTGTTCAGAAGAATCCATAAGAAGATTAGTTCTCCATTCATTTACAATACTGAATAACATTATTTCATTACAGCAGTGGGAGAACTCATTCTATGCTGTCTGTCCCTAGGTTAATTCTTATCGTAATTCTGCAAACTGGAGGAAGGAGAACTAAATCCGAAGGTCTGTCTGGACTAAAGTCTTCTGACTATGGTAGATGATGCATGAAGCACTCTGTGAAATAACACTATCCCAGACTGTTAAGACTAACCACTAAATACAACATAATCTTACTGGCAGTTTACCATGAAAGAAATGGAATGCTAGATCAAAGCAGTCTGTCTTCTGACACTTTGGGGTATAGAAAAATCCTTCTTCTGCCCAGCCCTCAATCCAGGGAAATGCTGGTTTCAGAAGACTGATGACTATGGTGAAACAACAAACCATTAAGTTAGATTTACAAGGACTGAATCAGAGATGTAGGAGAAGATTATTTTCAAAAGAACTGCTGAGAACAGGACTGGCCAAAGGGGAAGCTAGAGATACAAGAAAGAATCAAAACAGGATGAGGAAGTAAAACAGACGGTGAATTGCTTTAGTATCTATTATTTATTGCCTTATAAGAGGCTAAGCACTATGTTATAACAATAGCTGTTCACAGCCTACTCACCACCACGTGATCCCTCGCTTCACTAACCCAAATGCATTTGCTTTTTAGATTCTCAGGGTTTCCACATTCAAAATTACCTGGTAAAAAGTAAAATAGAAATAATGTTTTGAAAAAAAGCCCTTGAACAGTTCAGAAATACACTGAACTGTCTGGAAATGCTATCCTTTAAAATCGGCTATACCTCTGGGCAAAATGATTACAAGGCAAGATTGATACTGTAGGCAGATAAGATTATGACTATTAATAAAATGCTCAGCCACTGCATATAGGTTGGATAAGGGCAATCAAACCTCATGCTTCAGTATGCGAGCCACTCAACACAGAATGAGGGGGAAAAAAATGCTGTTTCTCCCCCTTGCAGAGTACATAACTCTCTGACCTGATGCCCTGCAGAGGGGCTCTTTCCATCAGGTATCAAACACTGCAGTACTAGAGTTAATAATCAGCATTCAAAATGCTTCTAAGGAGCCTAAATGGCATCTCTACCTTCCACCCAGGCAGAGAAATGCTGGTGAGAAACTAGATCTTCTAAATCTTGCTTCACAAAGTGGACTAAACAAGTGTGCTAAGAGGCCATGCAAAACTGGCGGAAATTCTGCAAGTGCTGAAGTCTGATTTGAAAAGATTTAGAAATTCTGTGAAGCTGAAGTATCTAAAGGCTTCAGCCTTCTTGGAGTCTGAAATCTAGAAAATGGAACTTAAACACTTTTACTGATTAACACTGTTATACCTCTTGCTGAACAAGTTTCTACTCATACACTAAATTTCTAGCAGCCTTCTCCAACACAAAATACTAGTTAGGGACCCGATTTGCTCATATATAGTAGAGACCAGCTGAACTGCTGTGCTCGGTTAGCTCCTCAGCTAAGAAAGCCTGTCTTCCTCTGTACTGAGAGAGGCACTCACATAATCAGCTGCCACATTTCAGCAGAGAGCTGGCAATTTCTTAAGTCACTTTATTTGTATGAACACATCAGCTTACGCTTACTGGCTCTGAGTGTCTTGAAGACAATTTCAAGATGCTGGTAGAAAAGAACCATAAAACTGAATATTTCTACCTCAAATTCCCAATACATCAAGTGCAAATAAGGACCACTCCACAGGAGCACAGTGATATGAGTGCATTAGCTAAGCACTATTCAGAATAAAAATAAACACATCTTTTCCTATTTTTCTATTACCTCACTTTTTCAGAGCTCTTCAAGTGGAACTGACTGTTCCATAAACCCCTCTCTTCAAACTGAGGTTAAAAATGTCCAGACAGCTGGGAGAGGCAGTTTGGTGAAAGCTCATAAGTGGTTTATAATGACAACTGGAACTTACCAGCTTGTATGGACAAGTAGTTATACAACTCGTGCAGCATGTTCATTATTATGTCCTTCTGTTTAGCTCGACAGAACTGAAAGTCGGAAACAGGTAACAAAAATGAATAGAGAGGCAGCAACAGGACAGTGGTCAGACTAGCTAAAAATACCAAACCAAAATACTAGTAGTGGGGTTTGGCTCAGTCATGCACCACTAGTTCAAATTAAACACACCTGCAGCAAAGATCTCCAGTTTCCGAGTCAAAAGCAAGCTAGCGCATCCTCTGAAAGTGCACCGACTCCCCCAGCCCATAGCCCAGATTGCACCACTACACATCCCCTCTGACAAACCATAGATGGATTCTTTACCTCCAGAACATCACAGGAGATTAAGCATAACTCTGAATCCAATACAAAATTTTCTCTCTCCTAATAATACATTACGATAAAAGAAACAGGGCTGTACAAACACTTTATGATGGAGTTTCAGGGAATTAGTTGGATTAAATCTTGTATGGTTAAAGTTGAACACAGCTTTATTACAAACCACCATCAATTCTGTTACAACTATTGAAGAAATTGATTCACATAATTGGGAATCTAAATTTTTGTCTTTTGGAGTCTCATATACAGTCCTAATTTAATCTGGCCCATTAATTCCAACTCATGAAATCACATTTCTTCTGTAAAATGACAGAACTGATAATTTTACAGTGATACTGATATTAGTGGAAGTTACCTAGTATAATTACTTTTCTGTGAGAATCCCCTATCCACAGTACTTGAAGATAAATAAATATATGCTTACATCATCCGTTCTTTTGTCACAATCCACAGGCAAGAGATTAACTATGAGAGAGAAGGGGAGGGCAAGTTAGCTGGCTGCAAAACAAGAGCTTTGATCAAGAAAGTAATTATCTTTTAAAAAAAAAGGCTCTACTTTAAAGCCTGGTTCTGCTATTCTTAATCTCACTCTACACAGTACCTTGCTATGCAAATAGCGCATTCAAAACACTGCTTTGGTAGGCAGCACTGAAAGCAAAACAAATAAAAGAGATGCAAATGATGAACCCTGTTCAGCTGGAAAGTAAAAACTGGGGTCTGAATGTTTTAATAGCTCCTTTTAAGAAGATGTTTCATGCTCTTCCACTACCTTCTGCGTTGCACTGATCTTTTACAATCTAGTAATGCCTTTCACTGCACGCCATGGTCACCTGAAATATCATGGTGATAACAGGGATTTAAATCAAGCCTCCTCAAGGCAAAAGCAGAGGATTTATTTTAGTTGGAGCTGTTAGCTCTGCAGATTATGGCCTCTGGTTTAACAGAGCCCTCCCGCCCCAACAGCTGGATATACACCAGCCACCAGTCCACCATGCAGTACTTTCTAGCAATCTTAATTACCTGAGAATTTAAAGACTTTCCAGCTGTGCTTGCAAGATTTCCTGCTTCAAAATACTACTAGTTTCGAAATATCTAACCAAGTTGTAAAGAGTGCACCAGAAATTTACTGACATTGGGCAGTTTTATTCTGACTTTTGAGAAAGCAGGAAACAGCTTTCCCAGCCCATGCAAAGTGCACGAACACCTACAGGCACAGTGTGCCAAGTTTCAGGACTTGCACCTTCCCAATCACATCCCAAACCCCTTCTTCTTTCAGTTCAAAGCCATGAAGTAACAATATTTCCATCTACTCTAGCTGGGAAACTCTGCTTTAAGAAACAGGTGACGGGGAAACCCCTTTTCATTTCTCAGTGAAGCTTTGCCACACTTGAAGTGCTGAAGTACCAATTCAACAACTGTACTTCTCACGTGGCCAACATAAAGGCCACGAAGGGCTGTGCTGTGCAGAGGCTAACATTAAAAATACACAATGGGCAATTACACAGACATTATGTTACACAATGGGCAATCATAAAATACATCCTTGGCCTAGCAGGAATGTCACTCTCCATAAAACTCAGGGTTTTGAAGAACTGAAGGCCAAACTCATTTGAACAAAAGCACACACTTGACTTACTTTCCACGACTAACAGCATTTCCCATGGGCAAGGGGAGACGGGAATGGGGACAGAAGCAGAGATGTCAAGTTATGGCAATGAGAATGATAAACATGATGGCGATGGAAGCAATAAAGGGAAGGCAGAAAAGAAAGGTGAAGAATAAAGTCTGAAAACAGCATTAAACCAGTGCACGTACAGTTCTCCTCTCTCCTGTCAAGCCAGCTTGACCCAATCATCTTCACCGCAAGGATGCCCAGAAAAATCATCAGCAGCACAAAGCTGGCGAGGCAAAGGAACTGGGAGAGATAGTATTCGAGGCCTTTGCCCTTTCCTTCCATCTGGTGCTTGGGGGCTGACCGCAACAAGTGAGTGCGGGAGGTTATTCCCTGCCCTGCGCCTGACACTTCCCACCGGCTCCCTGAGGCCACCCCCGCATCGCTCGTAGCCCTCCATGGGAACCGCCGGATCAACCCCCCTCCCCGGCTACCAGGGTTCAGATCTCTGTCTGCCTCCTTCCGAACACTGGAAGCCAAGTCCTCTTTCCCTCTCCCAAACTGGTGACTCAAAGCCCCAGATCCCGCCGAGGTGCCCCAGTGGGTGCTGGGTGTCACCTCACTTTCCCGCCCCCACAAGCTGTTAAAGAGCCCCTTCCTTTCCCCTGCTGTCTCCCACTGAGCTCGGGAGCTGTGCCCCCCAATTCTTCCTCCCAACATGCCCCAATGGCTCCTGGACTTTAGACTCTCTGTCTCATCGCTGGAAAGGGGTTTGGAGCTGAGCCCCCCACTCCTGCCTGTGGAGGTACCCCACGGGGATGTGGAGCTCGGCCCCCCAGCCCCATCCAGGGATGTCCCTGCCCCAGCCCTGATGCTGAGCCCCCCACTTCTCTCTGCAGATTGGTTCCCCTGGGATGTGGAGTTTGACCCTGAAAACCTGTCCAGGGATGGCCTCAACCCACTGCTGAGCCCCCCACTTCTCTCTGTTGACACACCCCACTGCAATGAGGAGCCTGAGCCGCGAAACCCATCCAGGGATGGCTCCAACCCAGCATCAAGCTCCTCACTTCTCTCTGTAAACGTGCTCCATTGGGATGCCAAGCCTGGCCCCCGAAACCCCTCTAGGGACGCCCCCAGCCCAGTGCTAAGCCCCCTGCTTCTCTCTGCAGATGTGTCCCATTGAGACATGGGGCTCAGCCCCCCACACCTATCCAGGCATGGCTTCGACCCAGACCCAAGCCCCCCACTTCTCTCTATAGATGTATCCCACTGAGAGGGGGAGCTCAGCCCCCCAAACCCACCCAGGGATGCCCCCAGCCCGGCACCGGCCCCCCCACTTCTCTCCACAGACGTCCCCCACTGCGCCGAGGGGCTCAGCCCCCCAAAGCTGTCCCGGGACAGGCCTCCCTCAGCCCTGGAGCCCAGTCCTCCACCCCGGCCCGGGGGGGACCCCCGGGAGTTCCCCCAAGACAGGCCGCCACCCTCCCCAGACGTCCCCCAGCGGGACGCAGGCGCTGGCACCCCTTCCTCCTCCTCTTCCTCCTCCTCCTCCTCCTCCTCCTCACTGTCGCGGGCGGCCCCGACGGGGCTGAGGTTGAAGCCGGAGCGCTGCCGTGAGGGCGAGGAGTGCTGCGGCCTGGCGGGGGTGCGGGCCGGGCTCGGCGGCGCGCCGCGGCCCCTGCGCCTGGCCGCCGCCACCTCGGCCCGCAGGCAGCCCAACTTCTTAACGTAGACCTTGCGGGTGGTGGCGGTGATGGGCCCCGGCCGGTAACCGAGCGCTATCAGCTCCCGCCGGAGCTCCGCGTCCGTCAGCTCCGCCATAGCCGCGGCGCGGACACCAGACCCCACCGGAAGCGCCCTGCGAGTAGAGAAGCGCGGCCGCCATCTTGGGAGGGGCCCGCCGCCCCGCCCCGCCCCGCCTCGGGCGGCCATCTTGGGAAGGGCAAATGAGGGGCTCATGCGGCTGCCTTTGTCCGCACAGCGGGCGCCATGTTGATAAGGGAGGCGGGGAATAGGCGCCATATTGAGAAGGTCGAGGGAAAGTACTGCTGTTCGGATACTGCTGCCGTCATTTTGTGAAGGCAGGGTAGCTGATTCCGCCGTGTTGGGGAGGTCAGGGTCCCTTCAGAGAAGAAACGGTGCCGGGCGGGAGCTGTTGCTCATCTCTGGAAGGGAGAAAGGAGTCTCCAAATGGAGAAAGTAAAGGGCAAAAGCAGCCTCAGCGTCTGGGGCTGGCAAGTGTCAGAGCTTCGTCACTCTGGGGGACCCTGTTCACGAGCAAGCGGGGAGCTTGAGCACCTCTCACCTCACTCTGAACAAGCTACACTGATGTTTTAACACTTTTAGGGACGTCTATGAGGAGAAAGAAGTGTCTTTCCCAGCCACCTGCCACCCCCCCCAACACGTTTTCTTCATCCCTCTCATCACCGCCGAGTTACAGTCGTTTAACTGGCACCCATCAAGCAGGCTGGAGCTTTGCCACCACTTTCAGCAGGATCAGGATCTGGGTCCATGGGATATTTGCCGGAGAAGGAGGTTCCTTGCATACTTTGCAGCCTAAAAAGGCAAAACCAAGCAGTGACTTGAAAATTTATTTTGGCAAGGAAGTGATGTACAATAATTGCTTTTTCCTGCTGCCGCCTATAAAGAAAGTAATGAAAGTGGCTGAAATACTGTGGTGTAATATCAGAATTTAATTAAAGATAATGAAAAAGTAGTGATGAATGCATACGGGCTGTCTGTGCATCGCCAGTTTTATGATCGACGCATGATACCGGAGTGGCGGAAACCTGGCAGTCCCTCAGGAGCAGGTGAGAGATGGAGGGGGCTCCGGGTGAGCTCAGCATGGACACCCACCGCTTGCTATTGTGAGGCTGGGGATGCTAAACTCTGCCTCTGTGACATAAAAACTTCTTCAGGGATACCCCTCCTCTCACACTCACTTTGCTGCCATGGCCTTCTTGTTTAAGGCACCAGATGAATATTGCCCCGCTCTTCCTGATTTATGCAATAAAGCAGCAACAAGATGCTGAGATTTGTTAATCTGATTAGCAACAGCAAATACATACTTAGTCGAGGCCAGGGAGCCCATTAAAAGAGCATACTCTGTTCCGATGGGAAGTGTCAATGTGCTAAGCCAAGCCCCCCCTGCTCACTAACAGGAAAGCACAACTGACAGCTAATAATTTGGAGCAGTGTCTAATGTAAATACAGAATTAGAATATCCCCTTAGTACACAGTTTCTCTAAGATCACAGCTTTCAGTCTGGAGTAGCTCTGCCTAGACATGCAGTTGCATGCTGGCATCTAAACCTGAGCTGATACAAGCCCATGAATTAAGTGAACTCCTCTTGCTTTGGAGACGAAGGACAACAGGAAAAAAAATAAAACTATACTTTCAACTTTTTGTGTTTCTGGAGGTCAGGAAATTTACACCAGGATAGAGTTTGGCCCAGCAGCCTCACTGCATGACCTTCAGAGTGGAGAACATGGGAGTGGTGTTCGAGAACTGGAGGGCTGGGGAAATGCTGTGATTCCTTTGCAAAAGGGAAGTTGGCAGCGCCTGTGCTCAGCAGGAACAGATGCCTCTTTCTGTGGAGAGAAATCCACAACCCCTCTCACTTCCTCCCTAGCAAGACAACCCTCGGAGCGTCCCTGCCTTCCCTGGAAGGTATCTGGACACCATGGAGAAGGCAGCAGAAGACAGCCCTCTGTCTCTCAGATGTGACGGAGCCTATATCCCCAAGGACAATCACCTATTTGTTCCCATCACCTTGCCCTCAGTGCTGATGATGAGGCTGACAGTGGATTTTCTGCTTTTTGCAGCCTCTTCGTCAGCCCCACAGCTCTGGGCAGCAGCAAAGGCTGCTGGGTTGAGCACAGGCCTGCTGATGCTACAGATGGGCTGTGATGCTCAGAGATGCTTGACAGTGAAAAGCCAGTTTCCCAGCCCACAGTGTAGCTCTCAAATATCTTGGCTGTAAATATCCTGAGCTGGATGTGGGAAGATGGGACAGCGAGGAAGGGGACAGCCTCCACCTTCCCTGCTAGCCCAGAAGCTGCCTTAGGCCTGCTGGCAGTGACTCAGATATCGAACAGCAAGAGCAGGCGTGCTGTGCCGTCTGCTTCTCCTCTCAAAGTAGCAAGACGGGACTGGTGTAAGCAGTGGGGTAGAAATACATCTGCACCATCTTCCTAAGGTGCCCGAAGAGAGGAAGGAGCGTGCTGCACCCCAAAAAACACGGACAGCAGATGAACACTTCTACCCCTAACTGAGGGGCTGCTGAAAAAAACCTGACATCCCACCCCCTTCTTATCCCATGGCATTTGGACAACAGTCCTGCATATGTCACCAGGGGAAGTGTCAAATCTTACTTGGGAGCCGACTGTGCCAATTTAACACCCTGTCACTCACAGCCACAGCACAGGTGTGACCTAAGAACACCGCTTCTCATCCTCCTGATCATATGTCATGTCCTCAGCCTGCCATGCTTCTTATTAGGTTAGAAAGTCAGTGCTGATTTTATTCTTTTCTCTCCTCCTTCTCCTCCTTTCCCTGCCTCTTTCCCCCAACTGTTTGGCTGCTTATCCTGCCACAAAACTCTTGTTTGGTTTCTGGAGCTGCAAGATCTTCCTACCTGCTTGCAGGCATGGACTTAGGTGCTGCTGGCTGCCAAAGCAGCCTTCCAGGGCACTGTGGATACAGACCTGTCCTGCAGTTTGGAGACCATTTTGCTTCTTAACAAAAGATATAGCCCCGACAGTGGGAGTCATGCCTGGGAGGATGGTTGGAGTCCATCCATCTTCTCCTTCCAGTGGAAGGATATCTGCTGCTTTCCCACTATTCAAGCCCCTGAGGCTGGAAGGAATTTAATTCCAAAAGCTGAAGGCCCCCTTGCACTTTGGTGCCTGTTTGGACAGCTCGGTTACTGCTGCAGGACAAGACAGGGTGTTCATATGGTTACTGTCAGAACCAGCCATACATCCCTGAACTCATTTATAGCTAGGTCAACTGGGAAGAGCCATTAGCACAACCAAGCATGGGGGCAAAAGCAGATCTTTGCTGCTGCAGCTTGTCTGGGCCAAAATGTAAGAGCAGGGGGAGATCTCCCAGCAAAGTCACATTGGTGGTACTCCTTATCAAAGTCTCTGCAGCATCAGCCCCACCATCACCGTGGTGGGAAGTGGTCCAGGAAGCAAATCCAAGAGGCTCATGTTCACTTTCTTTCTTGCTATCATTAGGCAACATTCCTTCCTGGATGGCACAGGGTGAAAAACCACTTGAGTGAAAGAGCTGGGCAAGAGGGGAATGCTATAGAGACAGCTCTGACCTGCGGTGGAGCTTATGTAGGGTTTTTAGGAGCAGTCTGCCCCTCAAGGGGAAACTCTCCTTGTTTTCCCATTGCAGGGCAAATTTAAAACCTGGGGTAAAGGTTTGGGTCTTTCAGAAGGAATGCGTCAACAGTGCTCCCTTTGAAGCAACCAGCCTTGTCTCTGATCTCACTGAACACCGGTGTAAATGTGGTGCAGCTCCTCCAGTGATTTCCATGCTGGGTCTCCCATGGATATCACTCCACTGCAGACTGATTTGCACTGGCTGAGCTCCTAGCCCAGCAACACATGCAGTTGCTTTCACTTTCAGCCTAATGGAATGTATTATTCTCTATCTTCCAACCGCTCAGACTCATTTATAGTGATTTTATAGCTCAACCTGCCTCAGTAATAATCCCTGCAATCTTTAAGTTACACTGAGCTGATCAGTCCGTGGACTAGGAGTGTGCCTTTGAATCAAATGTTAAAGCTGGAATCCACTCCGTGCTGGATATTGCATTATACATTGGGAGATTTCTTTTTGCTAAGGGATGGCTTGTAGCAGAGAGCATACTGAGGAGTGTTGTTCTAGCACAAACACAGCTATTTAAATGAGCCACAGTGAGAACAGAATTTGTGTTAGGTTGGGAGGATAAAATTGGATTGAAATTGGATATATTCACATACATACCATTGATCTCATCTGTCCTTACTTTACATATGTTGGATTTCCTGCTGCCAATACAGCAGAGCAGCTCTAAAATAAGCTGAAGGTATGTAAATGGAGAGCAGTATTTTCAAGTGGAATTATGATTTCACCTCTAGGTTTGTTTGAGATGCAGAAATAAGGCTAGAGCTCTGCGTTGTTTCACACATGCTGTGCCGGTTCACATCATAGCTATGGGAGAGGTGCTCCTCACAATGATATTCAGATTTATATCGCCTGGGTGAGTAATAGGGGGTTAAGAGCACAGGTAGGAACTGCAAATCGGGGCTCCTGCTTTCTCCCAGCAGTGTGGGAGAGAGTGCCCTCCCGCGTCCAGAGTGTGGAGCCTGGTTAGGGACGCCCAGGTCCCCCACCCAACACTCCTCATCCTACACTTGTGTCACCAGTTTGGCTAGGAGATCCAGTAAATATTTGCCTCAGTTTCCTTCATTACCAAAAGGGAGGGCTAAAACTTACTAGTCCACAAAGATTAATTACTCAGGCTTTGCAATGTGCTTTGCACTTCCCAGAAGGATGGTGATGTTCTCTAGAACTGGAAACCCTCCCTCTCTTCTTTCCCACACTTGCAGCTTGCCATCTGTCTGAGGCATGCAGAAAAGAAGACACAAATCCTCCATTTAATTATACTGTGCATTTTATTATCTCACCTCAGATTTTGTTGTTAATCTCTTTTACAGAATTCATTTACATAAGTGGAGTCTTTTAGCTTTAGCAAGCTACATCGCTTTCCTTTCTGATTCTGCAGATATCAGTCAGCTAAAAAGAAAAGAGAGGAAAGAATAAGTGTCCTTAAATTTGTCATTCAGTCTTTCCTAGGCTTTATATATTGTTTCCTCCTCCTCAGCTCCACAACTAAAGAGCTAGAAGGCAAACTGAAGTCAGCACAGCCAAGACAGAAAAACAACTCCCACAGGGATAGAGGGGACCCTGTTGTTTGGAACGTTTAAGCCCAGATAAGACAAAGGTCCAGAGATAACTCTGGTGAGACCCATTCTACCACTCCTCAAGTCTGCAAGCAGGAATAGCTGCATAACGTACTGCCTCTGGATATTTTCCTTTGCAATTCCCATACACTAATAAGCAAAGTCCAGGGCTGGATTTGTTAGCACTCAACACCTTGAATTGCAGCTAATTCTAGCTGTAATTAAGTGTTAGTGTTAAGCCTCTGTGCAGGGAGCAAGGTGTTCATGTCTGACTGCAGGTGTTGAGCTGCCTTGCAGGTGTAGGCTGTGTTTTAAGCTCTGTTGGAAATTGCACCCTGAAGGCTGAGGACTTTTTGGGAGGAGTAGGGAAGTGGGAAGCAGCGCCAAGGAGAGCTGCTGGGAAGTGTTCCAATGCTGCTAACAGTCAATATCAGCTCTAGGGCACAGACAGCATTGTAGGTAAGTGAATAACCTTCCTAGCAGAAGAGTGTGTACATGAGAGCTGGTGGGGTATGTGAGGACTCTGTAAAGTGAGCAAACATGACACAAAAGCCCTTCTGAGGAATATAAATATCTCTGTGATGATGAGCTGGTGAGAAGAGGGAAAGGCAGAATTCCCAAGGCAGAAATCAACCTCCTGACCATACATACCGTCTGGGGTGTCCTGTAACATCTCTGCTAGCAGTTTCTCCAGGACATCTTGGTATTTTTCCAGATGCCTTGGGGGGAGCCACATCCCAGCTTTGACAGGAACAACTAGCTGTGGAGGAGGCCAGAAGTCAGAAGGAGAAGATGAGGAGAGCAGAGGTAGGCAGGTTGGGTTGCTTTGTCCTCACTTTGGTCAAGTCAGTAGAGGGACTAGGGCTGATTTGAAGGGAGGAGGATGATCTTTATATGGGGAAAAGCAACATTTTGAAGTCATTGCAATCTTGTGCTAAGAGTGCCAAAGTTTTCATGCATTGGATCATCTGTGGGCTGACTCAGAAACACAGGTAAAGGTACCTCCTGGCAACAGAGGCTGTAAAGAAGAAAACTTCTGAACCTTATAACCCTTCACTACATCACACCTTTACCCTTCAAGCCGTCAGCTTTACCAATGCTGGTGAAGCACCCTGCCTTATAGTAAAGACTGAAGATGAGACATCAGCCTGCCTCCAGACTGACTGACTGAGCCAGCTGTGGCTCAGATGTACTCAAAGTAAATAGTGTTGTTCCGGTCATGGCTGGAGGCACAGGAGGGCTTGTGGTTGCAGCAGGGAGGGGTGTTAGACACTGGGATGTGCCAGTTATTTAATGCTTTGAACGGTGAATCCTTGCTGTTTAAATCCTATTATTGATTGACGGTGCACCATGTTTGCGAGAGTACTTGCACATTAACCCGCTTCTTGGCAAATTCCAGTCTAGCTAGTCCTGCTGCCTGCCCTGCTCAGCATCTCCTGCAGTTTAGGGTGGGCCTACACACTCCTTTTGCTGGCAGAGAGAATGGCTGAGCTCACCACAGGAATGGCTGCACAGACAGGGTAAAGAGTTTCCTTTCTTCAGGTGGAAAAGCACAATTTTCAGACTTGGCTAACCAGGTAAGCATGCCTTTGAGGGCTTAGACTGGCACTTAAATCCCTAAAATTGGCAATTTTCTGCTCTGTATACAGACTTTGGGAAGGTGTGACTGTATGGGCCCAAGTTTTTAAATAAGGTCTTGCCAGTGCAGAAGACTGTGAGATTGGAGGTGACAATGGGCAGCTAATCTGGAGCTGGGTGAAAAAGTGACAAATTAAACCCAGAGCTGAAGCAGAGCTGCAAATTCCTGCCTTGCAGTTGGCTGGTGCTCACTGAATGGCAAAGACAGACCTCATGTTGTTTCCATCTTCCTAAGGGAGAAGCCAGGTGGGTCTGAGGGGTGAGCAGGCTGTTGAATGCCCAAGATGATTTATAGGATGGAGGTAAAACCCTCCTCTGATGGAACCTTGCTCAGTTGCCTGGCTGGACTGGCAGGAAACGGGTAGTGTTCCTTTATATTGACTGTATGCTCCCTGATAACAGCTGCTGTCTTCTCAAGCAGCACCACCAAACACTCCTCTGTAGCCAGGACCTGTAGGCTGTCTCTTGGGCTGCTTGTCCCCCTCTGTGTCCTCGTGGGCTCCTTCATCCCATGGTTCAATGTACCTGGATTGTCTTGACCTTGTTGACAACTGTACCAGATTGCTCAGAGAAGCCTTCCTCTTCCAGGGGCTGCAGTGAGGTCAGGGATTTCTTCTGCCCTCCTCTCCTTTTCCTGCAACTTTACAGTAGAGAGCAAATGGGGCAGTGGTGCTCGGACAGAGCATCATGTTGGTACCAAAGCTGCTCTGCACCATATCAACAGTGTGATGCCCAGCAGCCAGGAGCCTGCAGAGCTGGGCACAAAACCATGGGGACTGGAGGTCTAACGGCTGCCTGGAACCAATGCGGCATCCTTCCCCAGGGCCACAGCTCACTGGAAAGGGACCCATCAGCTGTAGCCAGCATGGGTTTGGGGACTGTAATTCTGACATGCAGCAGACACTGCGATGTTGTGTGTAAGGTCAGGTTACAGGATCGAATGTAAAGATCTGCAGCAAACATGACGCTCCTAGGTGACTCCTTTGATCTGTGCAAGATAACACTGTCAGCAGGACGTGGTAGCCAAGTATGCTGACCTTACAGAGCTATTCCAGAGGCCTGGTCCTGGAGCTGTTCTGTAGCAATGGCAATGAAGTTTAATAAAAGCCTGCACAGCCTCAGTGCAAATGGAGAGCTCTGCACAGACGTTACATGTTTTACCAGCCTTTTTTGCAGGTCTGTAATGTCAGTGCTTTCCCATTTATGGGGCTAGCCATGGCTTTAGGACCCTCCCTTTCTTCCCAGGCCAAAGAGAAAAGCCAAAGTTGCTTTGGGATATGACAGACATGATGGGACACATCAAATGCAGTGAAGGCTGTCGTCAGTATCAAACTGCGTGCTGTCTGTGCACTTCCCTTGGTTTGAATGTGTGCTCAAGAGGAAGAAAGGCAGCCTTTCAAAGACTAATTTCACCCATGTACATCTAGGAGACCCTCAATCACTAGCAGACACATAGCTACAAGGGTTGTGATGTATGAACAATCAATCTGGGGACTGTGCATGGGTCCTCATCTTCCTCAATGAGGCTGAAGGATGACTGTACTCCCCACAAAAAGCAATTGCTATCCAGTGAGCGGATAGGTGTTGGAAACAAGATTTCTTCCCAGTATCAGTGGGTTGTGTCATGCAGGCGGAAGCTCACTTCAGCTGTGTTTAGGAAGATGAAGTCTCTGAGGCTGGCTGCCTGACACCTTTCACAGTATTAGTTTCACATCAAAAGGAAAACCATTCTCCTCTCTGCACATCCCAGAGGTGACAACCATCTGGAGGATGGTTAATTATTTGTTACAACAAAAAGACCCATCAGTATGGTGACGGGAAGCTGCAGCTTCTCTATAAAAATTACAGCCGCTAGCATGGAGGAAAGAAAAACAAGATCCACTAGCTGCAGATGATAACCCACACAGGTCTTTTAGTTCTTATGTAAAGGAGTCCAGGCTCTTCTTTTCTAGTCTCATATCTTGAAAGTTATCTCTGCCCTCTCCCATAGCCCTTAACTTTGGGATGAGTGAGGGACTGCCAGTATCATAGTATCTCCTATTTGAACAGAAGGGGCAGATGATGGGAATGACAGTGGCACAGTGTGCACTGACAGAGCTTGGGGGATGAGGGAGAAAGAAACACCCTTCCTGGTTTATTCAGGGCTCCAGCCCCTGTCTTAGGAGTTACCTGCATTTTCTGGAAGTCACTCTGGGTGAAAAAGGGCACGAAGTCTTCGAACTCGTCAGCCAACATGGCACCACATACACCAAGAGCAAACTGGCCACCACCTTCTTTGAAACCATCGTGAGAGTCTGAATGACACAGGAAAGAAGATACCAGTGTGATAGTGGAGAGGGCCATTTGACAAGAAACCCCTCTGGCTTTCGATCAGCTGCAATCAAATTTATCCACCAGCTAACTAGAGGTATATTTACTCTTCCAGTTGCTCCTGAGCTGAGAAATGTCTTGATTGACAATTCTCCTCTCAAACCTTTTTCTGTAATTCTCCTCTCCTCTCTTGAGCAACATCTCCAGAGACTTCAAGCCCAACCCTTCAGTACTGTTAAAAACTCCCTCTGTTCTGCAAGCTTTAGCCCTTTAGCTGTCCTGGTTTAAGACCTGCACATATCCAGAGCAAAATGCTCCCATCAATCCCACTGACAGCAAGGTAGACAGAGTGATACTGTAAGAGAGAAAAACCTTAAGACAGCTGTTTTGATAATTTTTTTTTCATATTCCTCACCCCTGAAAACCTTCCTTGATGGACTGAATCTTTTAATAAGCCTCACTGGTTTGAAGAGAGCTGGGAAGGGCATTTGCCAGCCCGGCTCCATAAAAGCCTAGTATAAAGGGCTTTAAAAACTACCTTCTGAAGTGATTTAACAGCTACTTCGTGTCAGAAGAGGACTTACGTAAACATTAAATGTTCTCTTTAAATATTAAAATATTCTCTCTGGATGAATTTAATGAAGTCTGGTCCCACAGCTTAACTACTCTACCTGATTGGAACCTGATCCTTAATTAGTTTCAGAAACCTCTTGGTTTGGATGTTATTGAAAAGACATTGTTAGGTCAAATTTGACCCTTAAATTAGATTTCCCATAAATATCAGCTAGTATTGAACTGAAGACCAGTGGAAGTTAATAAATATTCCCTTTCCATAGCACTTGCCAATCACATTCCTCTGCTGTGTGCCAGACCAGCTGCATGATGGTGAGCGAAGGTGGCTGTAGCTCCTTTCCTCTCCCTTGGCACTGCTTAGGGCAGCTCAGGTGCCATCTCCCCCCTCCCCACCTACGCTGGGTCATCAAAGCTATCAACTGCACCAGGACATTGCCCTGAGTGACCCAACCAGATGTACTGTTTGCTGCAGTGATCAGAAGAGGATTTCTCAGGCTCTCCCCTTGTAATACAACATGTTGATATGCATATGTGCTGATAACATGATGTTATCTCAGTAGTATCAATCTTTTGTGCCTCTTCATTTGTTCTATTACCACAATAAAATACTGCCATATAGAAAGAAATAAACCCAGTCACCTATTTCATCTCTTATTGACTATCCCTTTGCGAATTGATTCACTCCCCCTTCCCCCAGAGAACACCCCCCCCATTACTCCAGTCAAAAAATGTAATTTCTGAATGTCCCTTCCTTATTTTGTAAGCAGGACATGTCTTGCAGACCTGACATCTCTAGCTCAATGCCTCTCCAGGCAGATACGTACTTTGTTGTTAGTGAATTTGCTTCCCAGCTACAAAGAAAAAGCACAAAGCAGGAGGATCCCAAGATCAGCATCAGCACAACAAAGTACTGCAGTTGTATGGGGCTGGGTGCAGCATTGCCCAGCTCTGATAACGCCTGCGTAAAATGGGGTGAAATGCCAGTTTGGGGGCAGGAGGAGTGAACATCCACATGGTACTGGTGTGTGCACAGTGACAAGACAGTACATTTATCTACCAAAATCATTACTATCAATAGGAACTCTCTGTGACTCATTTTCTGTCTGTTCAAAGCAGCTCCCTGAGTGCAGAGGGCACCCAGGGCTCCCTGCACCTCTGCAGCATGCTTCGCTGTCTGCTGGGTGCTCACGACAAGCAGGGAGGCAGGAACTCGGGGAATTGATGCCATATGATGGAGGATGAGCAGAAAGCACCTTTCCCCTTGTTTAAGCATTGACTTTGTTTCCTCTTTTGTCAGAGCTCTCTCTGCTGAACTCAACACATGCTGGTAACACCAGCACCTACCTGAGCACCCATGAAGTGCCCACCCCATTGAGCTTGCAAATGGGAGCAGAGACCAAGCACCTACCTGACAAGCACAGCCACGGGATGCTGGAGGTCAGATCTCTTCTTGCTCCTGTTCATGCCTGGATGCTCCTGCTGGCTTTCCCACCCTTTATATATGTGTAGGGGCACTGGTGTGCAATCACTTACTGCACAGTTGCCCACATTTCCAGCAGAGCTGACGAACAGCTACCTGGTGTGCAAGGAAACGAGTTTGCTAGACAGGGAACGTTATTATCTGCATTGGAATTTTAGGAGTTTCTTGTTTCCAGGCAGATCACCTTTCCTCCCTCCCCAGGCTTCTGTCTTTAGGCTGGCAGCTGTTGTCAGTGGGTACCACAGTGGGACAGGGCATCTCTGCCTCAGTTTCCCCATCTATAAGATGGAGAAATTCCTCTCTCCCCACTTGTCAATTTAGCTTATGAGCTCTCCAGGATAAAGCATTTCTGATGTGAGTGTACCTACCAGTGGTAAAATGATGCCTCTTAATTATATTTCTACTGTAACGTGGACAAATCACAATAATAACAATGTTGCCACAAAATAAGCATAATGCAGAATGAAGTTTGACCCACTAGCATTACAAAAAGCCCTGGTCCTCACAGGGGACTTCAACCACACCGGTATCTGTTGGAGGGACAACGCAGCAGGGCATAAGCAATCCAGGAGGTTCTTGGAATGCATTGATGATAACTTCCTTCTCCAAGTGATAGAGGAGCCAACGAGGAGAGGTGCTATTTCTGGACCTTGTTCTCATCAACAAGGAGGGGCTGGTGGGGAATGTGAAGCTCAAGGGCAGCCTTGGCTGCAGTGACCATGAAATGGTAGAATTCAAAATCCTTAGGGTAGTGAGGAGGGTGCATAGAAAGTTCACTACCCTGGGCTTTAGGAGAACAGACTTTGGCCTCTTCAGGGAATCTGCTTGGTAAAATACCATGGGAAAAAGCCCTGGAGGGAAAAGGGGCCCCAAGAAAGCTGGTTATTCAGGTGATTGAAGGATCACCCCCTCCAAGCCCAGGAGCAATGCATCCCAACAAAGAGGAAGTCAGGCAAAACACCAGGAGGCCTGCAGGGATGAACAAGAAGTTTCTGGACAAACTCAAACACAAAACGGAAGCCTACAGAGGTTGGAAGCAAGGACAGGTAGCTTGGGAGGAATACAGAGAAACTGTCTGAGCAGCCAGGGATCAGGTTAGGAAAGCTAACGCTCTGATAGAATTAAATCTGGCCAGGGACATCAAGGGCAACAAGAAAAGATTCCATAGGTACATTGGTGATAAAAGGAAGACTAGGGAAAATGTGGGCCCTCTCTGGAAGGAAACAGGAGTCCTGGTTATCCAGGCTATGGAGAAGGCTGAGGTACTCAGTGACTTTTTTGCCTCAAGTCTTCATTGGCAAGTACTCCAGCAACACTGCCCAAGTCGCAAAAGGCAAAGACAGGGACTGGGAGAATGAAGAACTACCCATTATAGAAGATCAGGTTTGAGACCATCTAAGGAACCTGAAGGTGCAGAAGTGCACAGGACCTGATGAGATGCATCCATGGGTCTCGAGAGAACTGGTGGATGAAGTGGCTAAGCCACTATACATCATATCTGAGAAGTCGTGGCAGTCCAGAGAAGTTCACACTGACTGGAAAAGGGGAAACGTAACACCCATTTTTAAAAAGGGAAAAAAGAAAGACCTGGGGAACTACAGGCCAGTCAGGCTCACCTCCGTGCCTGGCAAGATCCTGGAAATTACGGTAGAGCACATGGAGAATAAGGAGAGGATTGGTGACATTGCTTCACTAAGGGCAAATTGTGCCTGACAAATTTGGTGGCCTTCTACAATGGAGTTACGTTGGTGGGTAAGGGAAGAGCAACAAATGACACCTACCTGGATTTGTGCAAAGCATTTGACACTGTCCCGCATGCCATCTTTGTCTCTAAATTGGAGAAAAATAGATTTGACAGATGGACTGCATGACGGATAAGGAATTTGCTGGATGGTTGCCACTGTCCAGAGGATGGCCACAAAGATGACCAGAGAGCTGGAGCACCTCTCCTATGAAGACAGGCTGAGAGAGTTGGGGTTGCTCAGCCTGGAAAAGAGAAGGCTCCAGGAAGACCTTACAGC
>JANZLQ010000055.1:4430421-4452982 GCA_026212715.1 Elanus axillaris
TTAGATTAGGTGTAAGGAAGAAGTTCTTCACTTCTTGAGGGTGGTGAGGCACTGGAACAGGTCGCCCAGAGAAGTTGCGGATGCTCCATCCCTGGAAGTGTTCAAGGCCAGGCTGGATGGGGCTTTGAGCAACCTGTCTAGTGGAAGGTATCCCTGCCTATGGCAGGGGTTTGGAACAAGACGATCTTTAATGCGCCTTCCAACCTAAACTGTTCTATGATTCTATGAAAAAGAACAGATTTAAGGTAATAAATCCCCTGGGCAGGATCTAGAGCTAAATATTAAAATAATAAATAAAAACATACATGCTAAATCTATTACCAAAGAGCTTTATAAACTGAGAAGACAAGTGGGGAGATATCAGAGCAACCCAGGGGATTTATCTGTCCATTTTGAGTCTTCATGTGGCCCCTTTTACCATCATAACAGCATGTTACAGTCCTGGACACACTGATCACCATCAGGGACACAAAACTGTGCACTGACATCTCTCTCCAGACAAATGAGGTCCAGAGAGCAAGTATCTTGTGTAAGATCTCATCTTTGCTCTTCCAAGACCATCAGACAGGCACTGATGCTGGAGGGTTTGGGATCAGGCCAGAAATGTCCTGGTGCTTCTCACAGATGGGTGGCTACGTGCGAGGAAATCTGAGAGAAAAGAGGTGAGATGCAAGAGGAAAAAATGAGTTTGGGAAGCAATGAAATCCCCTGTATCAAATGGCTTTATGGAGTATTACAACAGGGGTGTGTAGCAGCATTCCTGCCTGACTGGTTGAAAGCTAAGCACTGGCGGTATTTGCTGGAGACAAGGGGAAAAGAGCTGTTGCCCAAGCCTGTAAAGTGACTTTTCTCACCTACCTCCATCGCACCTAGTCAATACAATGTGTACACACTGTGCTGCGTGCTGGTCCTCACAAGGGACTTGTTGCTGTCACTGCAGTCAATAACGCTCAGTTTGGACTAAACCCCTCCTTTAAAAATGTGGCAGTCACTAAGATGCTTCCCAGAGCCCTGTGCATTTACTGCAGCTTATCACCAGGCAATGAAGCTCTCCTAGCTATAAAACTTCCAGAGAGGTCAACATAGTTTTTCTCCCTGGAACCATGTGTATGTGCGTTGATGAAAAGGACATTACATGATAGGTTAATTTTCCCCCCCCCTCCCTTTGCTAAAGAATTTGTGCAAAGCCCATTTGACACGGGTTCTCATTTTAATTGACTTTTCCAGTGCTTTTTGCATGGTTATGATGGATGCAGCTGACGAGTCAGCAGATGGTGTTGGGAAGTGACAAATTAATTACCAAGAAAGGTCACTTTTTCAAAGCACTAAACTTTCCCATGTCTTGTCCCCTTTTACCTCAAAAAATGTGGCTGGCTGGCAGGTTTCCCATCCATCTGCGATGAAGCTTTCTGCATTGGGAAGGACAACCTTTAAAATAAAAAGGGAAGATGAAAATTAATCATATCTGTATTAGCTGAATGCTGTCTGCCAGGCTCACCTCTTAATTATGCAAGAGTACTCAAAAAGGAAAGGAAACGGAGAGCTGAAAACAGGTGACCTGACTCCAAGACTTCTTCAGTAGAAGCACCAGAGTGGGTGGGAGCAACAAGCACCTTTTTGCTCTAGGTTTGTCCAGTCCACAAAAGCAGCTGTTGGCATGTCCTCATTGCCAATGCAAAATGAGGATAAATGAAAATAAAATCACAGCTGGAAATTTCACTCCCAAGCATTATAATGCAAAAAATCTGTCCTGCTGCAGTCCCTGTAACAATTTGCAATCTGCAGGCCCCATGAAACTCTCCTGTTTTATGAAGCAAAATTGCAGCAGAGGTTAGAAGCTTAACAAAAATATGATGTACAAAATGGAGCTGCTTGCAGTTCTGCTCATACCTAAAGTTAAACGTTTGCCATAATTGGAGTAATTTTAACAGGAAACTGGCAGTAGTAGTAAAGTCCATTAAACCATGTATCAATTGCAATGTCAAGGAATCAAGGGAAAATGAGCTCCCTGTGCCAGCGACACTGAGCATTTGTCTCCATGTCCTGTACTTTTCCCTCCAAGTTGCTCTCTGCTCAGGGTATTTTGGCAAGTAGGTTGCATAAAAAACAGGAGATAGAAGCCAATATGAGTCTGAAGCTGAGTTTTAGCCCTAGGCTAACGCAGCAGGTGGAGAGCACGCAGGGAGAGTGGGAAGGACTGAAATCCTGCACTGCTGCTCTGCCCGACTCTTGGTCAGGCATTGGAGTGTCCCCCAGCAAAGCTTGCAATTTTGGAGTGACCGTCAGAGCCATAGCACTAGCCCTGACAGCGACGGTGGGCCAAATCACCCCCTATTCCCTCTTATCTGACAATCTCCTTGGATGGGGCTGGCACATATGAGGAGGGAGGACATGGCTTTGTGTGTGTCCAGTTTGCTCTCACAGCCCCACCGGACCCACAGCAGCCATCAGGCTTGTAAAAAAAATGCATCCCCCAGCCCCAGTTCCCCTTCCCATTGCTTATGGGAATATCTGTCTCACCCTGATCACTTTAAATTATTTTTGCTTGGAGTCAGATGGGTCAAAAACCTGGCGCATGCTCTGCTAAATTGAACATCTGCAGTCACACAGCTGAAGTCAACATGGGTAAGGAGTTCATTTTAGGCTCCCTGCTTTGGAAGTAGGAGCAGAAAGCTCCTTCTTAGAGCCCAGGCACCATCCTCCAGCTGCTGTCTCTGCATGGACACGTTACAGATTTAGCAGGCGCTGCTGTCTGTGGCTGCTGAATGCTTCTAATGAATAAAGCACCAGTGGCAAATTTTAATGCAGTTTTCAAAATATTATCACTAGATAAATATTTGAAGAATCACAGGCTTAAAACACATGCTAATTTGCAGCATAAATATTTTAAGGGTGCAGACTTCCCTCTCCTGTCCCCATGCTTGCCTGGCACCCACTTCAATTTCTCCCCACTGCTCAGCAGTGTAATTCACAGTAATTTGCGGCTGCGCAGCCAGGCTGGCTGAGAATCGATAGCAAGGATTTAACTCCTGCTGACTCCCCAAACCAGTTCACTCTCATTCTAGCAGCAAATAATGATCTCAGATTAATGGGGAATTTGCCTTGTGCTGTTTCTCTCCCCTCCCACTCTGCCTAGTTCCTACAGCCAACCTAGAGACAGGAGGCTCTTCTTGCTGACAGCAGTGAGCTGTGGATAACGTACGGGATCTGCAGCAGAGGGTAGGGAGCATCCCACCACTTGCCTTTCAGAGGCAGCAATCTCAGTTTTACCTGCAAATGCAATGCACTGTAGCTCTCCAGTACCAACATCTCCAAGAGACCCCAGATGGAGCAGCATCTTTGCAGGAGGCCTATCTCCAGCAGGATTGTGCCGATTTACATCCTCAGCAACTCACTGAGCTCCTCTGGGTCTGCAACACACCTGCAAGAACTTCTTACAGGCATTTAAAGCCTGACAAATGAGTGCTACACCTGGTAACACCAAAGCCTCTCTGGAAACCAAGCATGAGGTGACCTGAAGTAGACACCCCAAAATTGGGGACACCTGGAAATTCTGCCTGCTGCTTCAGTTTCTTGATGGAAGGACAAAAGAAAGAGGAAATCATGTTTCTGGACGTAACCTGGATGGATTTAGCTTCTCTACCAGTGGTGGAGGAGACAGGCACTGACCAAAGTGTCCTATCCCAGAACAACTGTCTTCCTTTGGAATTAAAATAAATAAATAAATAAAATCCCCTTTTTTTTTATAATACAGATTTCTGTCCTTATAAAAACTTTCTAGTCTCTCAAACAAGGAAAAAATAAACAAGAGGAAAATGTTTCCTTGCTTTGTTTTTTCTTCATTTTTGGTCACTCCTTTGCCATTCTCTCCCCAATCTGGAACGAGCAAAGAGAGAAAGGAGAGGAGGTGAGAAAACAAGCTGGGATGCATCTCATCTGTTTCCATTTTGGTTTTCAAGTCCAAACCGCCAGGTTTTCACTTGAAGGCTCAGGAATATTTTTAGGACTGGTAGAAAAATGCGGTTTTGTGTGCAGTGAGGGGCTGTGGCTGGCTCGTCCCTTGCAGCTGGCTGCCCTCCCTTCTCACCACGCTGCCCTGGCCTCCCGGGATGCTGCAGACACAAGGCTTGGCTGGTGGTGACCCAGGGGCAGGCGAGGTGCCACAGCTGGTGATGGGAGACCCTGCCTGCTTCTGATAATCCAAGTCCTGGGCTGAGGCTCCGAGGCAGGGAAATTACTTAGCATTTCAGAAAAGAAGCTCTCTACCCCACTCACAGGGAATATTTATTAGATTTGATGAAAGACCAATTTAGCCTTTACACACACCAGGCACCCACTGACCTTTTATTTTCTTATTACCTCCTTTTACCCCCCCTACTGTTCCCATATCAAACAACAATATATCAGGTTAAGCATAGCAAGACAAAACACTAAGGCACCAAGAAGTGCGTTAAATCGCTGCTTTGTGGGGCCGCTTGCACTGTCAAATCAGCAGGATGATGATGTATGATATTCTTGCTCACACATGGGATGCAGAATTCAGTCCTGTGGTCACCGTTGCAGATGAAGTTTGCAGGTAAGCCCCGTCTCGCTGCAGAAGGCAGCGGTTATTTTGCTGAGAAGGAAAGGGGAGGTAAGAGCAGTCAGGATCCAACCACCAGCATTTGCAGTTGTTGTCCATGGAGATTATCTGTCCATAGGAGAACTGTAGCATGAAAAGGCATTGCTGTGCTCAATGCTGCCAGCTCCCAAGAGATTTCCTGATACAGTGGACTGGATTATGCTGGATGCCCAGGATTTATCAGTGCTTTCAATGGAGTCACCCTTCTCATTCCAGAAACCTTCAGCAGTTAATAGGAGTTTATCTGCAACAGGGGAGAAGAGTTTGCTGCTGCTTTATCTCCTTTCAGGCTTTCAAGGCACCAATTCATTCTGCAAGGCAACAAGGAAACAGGGTCAGATCCTTTCAGGGCAAAAAAAGAGACAACACACATGGCAAATCAGTGTGCTCATTGGTGAATGTTTCTCATGGGAGACACCTGGTCATCAGCAAAACAGCAGCATATCCATCCCGGCTGGGACATGAGGCCAGGAAAACCAAATGGAAAACTCTGACAACAGCAGAAGGATCTGCAGAGACATTTGGGTCTGTCCAGCCAAGTCTGATTCCAGCACAGGACTCAAATTTGATAAAATTCCCATTTAATCCATAGATATTTTTCTTAGGTGATGAATAGCAACCTCAGTGAAAGCCTCTCAACCACAAAAGGCTTTAGAGAGCTAAACAGTAAAGACTGGGAATTAAGGAGAATAAATATTAATGAAAGGAGTGGAAAAATCAATCATTTTTCCAGACAATCCTGCCATTGCTTTGCTCACCTGTGTGGGGCTGTTGCATTTACCTTTTCTCTTGTGCCATGAGGGGTGTAAGAGCTTCTGTGCAGGACCATGTGCTCAAAGGGTTTGTGCAGAGATGCAACTGCTGCACAAGCAATGCAGAGCCTGGAGGGAGTACACATTGTATGTGGAAAGGAAAAAGAGGCAGCAAACAAGAAGGGAGCAGGAACTGCAAAAGAAAAGGGTTGTTGTACCAATGTGGGATTCAACATGCAACAGGAGTCAGTGCAAACCCCTCCACTGGTTTCAGTGGCTGCAGGTCAAGAACCAAGCAGCACAGCTCAGAGCCAGCATCGTTATGTAAAGAGATGGAGAGAAGCCTGGGGTGGGCTGGATGGAAGAAATGAATCCAATTACAGGATGAAGGGCAAAGGGAGAGAAAGGACATGTTTGGTCTGGAGAAAATCCCTAGAAGGTTTTAAAGCAGGGACAGCAAGAAGCAGACAAAAATGAATTGTGGTACAGGACACCCAGCCACCACCAAGAGGAACAGGGGCTTCAAAATGGGGCAAAAACAGGGGATAGGGCTATTCAGATGGCTGAGAGCATGGCCAGGGCAGTATTGTGAGGGATTCTTCCTGGGACACCCAAAGTACCACCACAACGTGGCTTTTCTGGGAGCTGGAACACCATGTTGGCTGTTCATAGTCCCATAGGGACATTGAAACAAGGAGCCAGTCCAGCCAGGCACCAGGGAGCAGTCCCGCTGGAAAGCAGAAAACAAGAAAGCAAACCCCAAATTTCCTCTGTACTCTTTCCCAAAAGATTGTAATCCAGCTGGCTGTGTCACCGCAGTCTCCAGGCTTCCACAGAGAAAACCAAGGGCTCCTCACTAGAAAAAAAAAATTGACCCAGTTATGACAAAACGAAACAGCACATATAAAGCATCACTGCAGAGGGCTACAAACATCCACAGCAAGGCCCTCAGGAATAACAAGGTTCAACTTCAAATGAGATTTACAAATTAAAAATAAAAGAGCTGGATTATTTCTATTTGCCTAAATCCCCCCTTTTCTGACTGCTCAGCCATTCTCAAAGCTGGGCCATGGCAGGGGCTGCTGGACACTGCAGAACAAAGGTGGTGGTGCTACGCTCTTGCATCCCTCTGGAATTAAATGAAAGCCTTTCTTTTGCCTCTCCAATTTTGCAGTTAAGCACCTGCCACTACTTGGGCAAAGCAGAGCTTGGAGAGAAGAGCTGGACACAGATCCTGGACTCCCAGCTCTCCCTGTTAACTCGTGCCTAACACCTACCTGGCTCAAATAGCCCATAAAATAGAACAAAATCAAGCAAGGGATTGACTGCAGTTTGCAAGACAGGAAGATCTCATAGGAGCAGACAGCTTCTTCTCCCTTGCATCGGCCATCACCGCCGTCAGAGGGTGGCTTGCTCCCTTGCACAGCTGCTAACATACAGAGAAATGTGCTTGTGCTGCTTGGATTTGTGGGGCTCTGCTGGCTGCTCGTCCTGTGGTGCTGCGTGGCTGGTGAGACTGTCTTGCAAACCTGCCTACTCTGCCACAGCCCTGGTTTATCACCTAGTTAGAAGTGTTGACAGCACCACACGGAGTGGTGCAGGTTCACAGCTGAGCCAGGATTGCTCAGCTCCTTGGCAAGAAAATGACAGGTCCCGAAGACTTTCTATCTCTCCAAGGAAATCCTACAGTGATTGTAGAAATGTTACCTGGATCAGCAGCAGGAGGAATAGCCTAGGAGGTGACAGGGGCCTGCTTGCTTGCAAATACCATGCACATGAGATGACGTTGGCAGTGGTGAAGCTCTCCCCACTTTTCAGCTGCCTTCTGGTTCTGGTGTATCCGCCCCCTGCAAGGCTGTGCTGGTGGGGAGAGCGTGGAGGAGGAGTTGTGATGGGGAACCTGCACAGAAAACAGGAGGTGGGCTTCCTCCTGCCCAAACCTTGTGGGTGCAGCCCTTTGGGGGGCTATGAGCAAAGCAGGAGACAGGCTTCTCTGCACCCTTATTTTTGGGGGACAGAAGCAAGGACATGGTACAAAGAACCTCCCTCTGCACCACCAGATCCTTGTCCTGGATGGATGCAACCATGCAAGCCCAGAGGAGCAGCAGGCAGCCAGCCCCAACATTGTAGATGCCAGCAGAGGGCACGGCTGCCTCCTCGGATCTGCCAGCCATGGCCGAGTTAATCCCTGCTGGGGGAGGAATGGGCCCACCGAACCAAACTGTAAATACATCTGTGTCCTCCTTCTCCCTGCCACACATTTAAATCTATTTGATCCACTCTAATGGATTGATCTACAAGTTTGTGCACACACATCCTGCTTTGGACGGGGCAGCTGGCAGCGCCTCGCCCATCATGACCTGTCAGCTCCACTCAGCCTCACCTCCGCCGGGGAACGAATCCAATTACAGGATAAAGGGTTTTCTTCCCCTCCATATGGTCTCTATAGCACTCCAGCTTTATCTTTCTTTAACCTGTTTCCTGGTGAGGGAGCTCACAAGCCCGGCATAAGCGGCTCAGCACAGCGGCCATGCGTGGCTGCTATCTGATATGGGGAAACGAGGTCTTCCCAGGGCAGCTGGGTGTACCAGGAGGCACCACAATATTTGCATCTTCCTCCCTCTTCTCCTGCCCGCCAGAGAGGAACAAGCCCCTCCAGAAGGGAGATTCAGGGCAGCACGTTACAAAACCAGCCAAAAGCACAGAAGCGAGCTCAGCACCATTTGCATTCAGCATCAGTGCTCATGGCCAAGGTTTAAGGTCCTGTGCATTAGTCCATCACCAGAATTTGGGCACAGATGTTTGCTTCATGACTGATTTCTACTGTTTTTGCGTTTCTCTGCACCTTACTCTGCAAGTCATTCCCTCTGTGCCCTTGGGCAAGTCGCTCCTGTGCCTTTGCCCAAGCAGCAATGACATGCTTTGCACAGGGATGGGGAGAGGCACCCCAAAGGGCTCCCAGCTGCTACTGGTCTGGGAAACCCACCTCCCCTGGCACATCCGCGTGGTTTGCTCTGACTGTTGCTCGAGCCCAGTGAACCAACCGTATCAGCTCAGTGCAAGTTAGTTATTTGATTATAATTATAATTTCTTGCTTTACACAGGACATGAAAGCCCAGAGCAGCTCAGGGCTCCGTCACGCAATGTGCTGACAAACAATGAATAAGAGACAATCTCATCTCAAAGAGCTTAGCAAAGCAAAAAAAACCTGCAAGAAGGAAGAAACCCCTTCTTTTTCCTAAGGACAAACACAAAGAAAGCAAGCCTCTCTTCTCTCGCATTAAACAGCGCCTAAATTTTGCTATCGCCTTCTTTGTTGTAAAGTCAGCACAGAAGACAATTGAGAGCTCTCTGGGAGAGAGCCTATAAAGTTCTCCTGCTAAGAGACACCAAATTAAAGGCATCACTTTCCATTTCTGTGACAGAGATGAAGAGGGAACCGAGGTTGCATTCAGGACACGTTGTGGAGGAACCAGCTATCCTCTCTGGTGTCATTTTCCTACGCTGAGTTTATGCGAGGCCTTCTGCATCGCTCCGGCTGTCACTGACCTGCAGAGAGCTCTAAATCCACTAGCCCCAAGGTCGACTGAATCAGTGGCCTCAGCTCACAGGGGGAGAAAGCTGAGTCCATGAGGACAGCTGGGAAGAGACAGCCCCCTGTTAGCACAACAGAGGTGACTCGGGCTTACCTGCTCCATATTCAGCTCCCCAAAAGGGGAAAGGTCTTGGTCTAGATCTAGTTGAAGGTCAGGTGAAAGTCCTCTTGGTCCAGTTGTTGGCAGTTCTTCATATGAAAGGTTTCTGGGTACCACATATGAAGCCAAATCTGTACCATACTTTAGCTGAAAGAGTGAGTGGAGGGGGTCCACTGATCAAGAAGAAAAACTCTGTGGAAAAAATACTGCTGATCCTTTCACCCACCACCCAAAACAGACTGTTATTTCACCTCTTCTGCCCACAGCTGTGCTTCCTTTGTACAACTCTGTACTCTTTAGAAGACGGAACACCACAAAGATGTGGCAAAAGTCTCACAGAGATGGGAGGTGAAAATTACTTGCTGGGAGATGAAAATTAACTTTCCCATGAGATAAGCGTGTTCGTATACAAAACCTTGGAGAAGCACCAAAGCTTTCAGATACTGCTGGCACTGACAGCAAGGTCCAAGTCTTTTGAAGGTGGACCATCATAGTGAAATCTTTTAGCTGAAAAGAGTTGCTTTCTGCCGTGGAAGTTGGGAGGAACACGCTAGAATTGAGATGCACATCTCTTTATGTGTAGTAGCATTTCTGGGTTCTCCTTTAATATTCGACTAATTCTGCAAAAATGTTCCCAACTTTTGTACATCCAGAAGCCTGACTATGGCCAGGAGAGGCATGAAATACCTCCAGAAAAAGCTTTATGAGAAATAAGGCCATGGCACTTCTCCACAAGAAACCCTTCCCCTCAAGGAAGACCTAGACTGGGAATTTCATGACTGGTAGATAGAGAGGACATGCAGTGTGATACTTCTGAGAGGCACAGACGTCCCTCGGGGAGTCCTTGTCCCAGGGCACCTGAGGCTGATGTGACCCACTTACTCTCACCATGTCCTAGTTCTGCTCCTCTTGGATCTCTGCAGACAGATCAGCAGGTCAGCAATTAGGACATCATTCATCCCACCCACACCCCTTAGCCTTCCGCTCCTTTCATCTAGCTCTGAGACACTCCAGTCTTGCAGAAGACCTCATTCATCCAGCAAGACAGCACTGACTTTTTCCATGAAGCTTGTCTTGGCAGAGGGCAGTGGTGAGAAAGAGGCTAACAGATTACCGCATTAACAGATCAGGGCCATTAACGCCACCAGATGTCAGAGATTAATGGAAGAGCTTCACTAAGGCGCCTTAGGCAGGTCTCCTGGAGAAGGAGCTTCCATGACCCAGAAGGAAGAAATGGGGAAAGAGCTTGGATAAGATGGAGCATTGGTGCTCCAGGCTGGCACTGACCCTGCTGAGAAGGGTTTCACATTCTCATGTGTGCTGGGATGGGGATCCCACACCCTGTAACGAGTGCTACAAGACTGGGAGAAGCTTCTTTCCATCCTGCTTGCTCTCCCAATGTGGCTACAGGCTGGTGCTGGTCTCTCTGCACTGTCTCTGGAGGGAATTCAGGACATCATCATTGTTGAGGCTTTACTTCAACAGGGGCACTCAGGTGCTGCTTCTCCAGCAAGCACTGGCACTTTGTCAGGCTGGTTTTAGAGCTGTGGCTAAAGACCGTCCCTAAACCCCACCAATCCTTGCAAAGATGCAACCCAGATTGGTGTCCCACTTGCTGGGCTGGGGAGGAGGCTCAGGTGGGAAACAATCACCAGCAGCTCCCTGGAAGACAGGGAATCACGGGGCTGATTGTGCCACATCCATCCCTGCCAGATGGTGTACTCCCTGCCAGAGATCCTTGGAGGATCAACTGAATAACATATCCTTTATCCCAGAGAGGATGAAAGGCAGAGGAAGAAGTTCAGTCTTTTGCACTCTAGCACAACTGGGGTGCATGGTTCAGGGTGTAATACAGACCTGCCCGCAAAATGCTGTGTTTACCAAGATTGCAGCCTTTGGGATGGGAAGCGATTTCCTCTCCTAACTTTTTCCAGCTCTGTGTGTAGAGGTGGCCCTTGGCCACATTAGCAGAACCCAGTTTTGCTCTGTGATGGGGACACGTATCCATATCGAACCAGGCACGTGAAGCACAGGGCAACCAAACAGCCAGAGCTGAGCCAAATGCTCAGACCTGCAGAGCTAAGTCCAGTCTTCCCCCAGTAATGTCCCCAAGGTCAGTGGGGCAGATCTGGGCACTACTCAATTCCCAAACACTCCCATGGAGTCCTTCAGCCATGCAGGGACACCCCAAAGGCTGTGACCCACTGTGGACCCAACACGGAACCATTTCCCCATCAATCACCCAAAGCAGCCGCTCTCCAACTCGCCACCACTCCTGCCTTCACCCCTCTTCCAAAGTGCCTCCTACCCCATTCCTTCCTCCCCCCAACTCCTTAAACAATATTAAACACTTAATGGCAATTAATACGCTTTAATGCAGGTTTTGGGGCCAACTGGCTGCTTAGAGGGTGCTTAAACCATCAACCCCTCTCAATCCCGTTGCCCTTGTCATACAAAGTTAGCCGAGCCCCTAATCCAGCCTCCCCCCGCGCTCCCTCGAGGAGGCCGAAGGGTATAAAACCTCCCCTGGCACGCGGGCACCGCCAGCCCTTGATGCGGAGCAGGGGCAGCGCACCACTTCCCGTCCCCTCGGGATTTACTGTTGTTCTTATTAATTAATTCTTTTTTTTTTTTTTTTGAGGGGGAAGGATCTTTTAGTTGGGTATTTTTCAACATTGGGGGTGGGGCTTCCTTTTTTTTTTTTTAATTGGGGTTGAAGCAAAATTAATTACAAACCCAGAGCATTTGATTTTTAAAAAAACCCTTAAGAGCAAAGCAGCTGCCATAACATTGGCAGGATGAATGGGACGGAAGGTATCAATTTTTACGTGCCTATGTCCAACAAGACAGGGGTGGTGCGAAGCCCCTTTGAGTACCCCCAGTACTACCTAGCCGAGCCCTGGAAATACCGTGTCGTGTGTTGCTACATCTTCTTCCTCATCTCTACCGGTTTGCCCATCAACCTCCTCACCCTCCTGGTCACCTTCAAACACAAGAAGCTCCGGCAGCCGCTCAACTACATCTTGGTCAACTTGGCGGTGGCTGACCTCTTCATGGCCTGTTTTGGCTTCACGGTCACCTTCTACACTGCCTGGAATGGCTACTTCGTCTTCGGCCCCATCGGTTGTGCCGTGGAAGGCTTCTTCGCCACGCTGGGAGGTAAGGGCTGTGGGGTGGGAGCTTGGGTCTAAGGGCCAGGTTTGGCAGTGGGTGATCTTGCTTCTTCAGGACTTTAGGAGCCAAATTCCACCCCTTCGTCATGCTATCAGAATGGCTGCAATGCCTGCAGCATCCCTTCCATGCAGAAAGCTGTCTTCCATGCAACTGCAGTGTCACAGCTCGTTGCATCGGGCAGAGCTCGCCATGCAAGGTGCTGCTTCCCTGCAGCTTAAAGATGGGGATAAAGAGAGAGATTTATGCAAGTTTGATCATGATGCCAAGAAGCACCCATTGCACAACTAGCAGGGCAGCTACAAGGAAATGAACGCCAGGAAGGATCCTTGTTTGCAGGATCAAGCCTGGGGTCATCTGGCCACACTGCCCAGTGTGCATGCAAAGGGTCTTAAAGTTGCACAGTTAGCAGAGACCTGCTAGGGATGATCACATCATGTCCTTGAATCAATGTCAATCACCTTTGCCAAAAGCCTTTTCTTGGGAAAAGGTGAAGCATTTGGGAGGGTTCAGGGAGGGAAGACACATCCCTTGGGAGAGGGACCACTTGGGAGAGGGACCCCACAAAAGGGGTATGGGCATGGAGAGGAAAAGTTCAAGACAAGGAAAGGGGTCACAGGTTATCTAGGGGCAAAAGGAAGATGTGGTACCTCTTAACCAGAAGAGCAGAGCAGCAACATGGAGGGGAAGGGGGATTCAAGGTTTCACAGAGCTACGGAAACCAGGCCGAGGTTTTTCAGCAATTGCTCAGCTCTTGTCCCAGTTGCACCCAATTTGGGTGCCCTTGGGAGCTTCCTTATTCCATTTCTCAGGGAGATGAGAGCTGCTAACACTTCAACCCTGCAGAAAGCCCCCATGCAAAACAGGAAAAATTCATTTTGCACCCCGTGCCCACGCAGCCAGCCAGGCCCACACAACACCTCGTGATGGATCTGACAACTGCTAATCCTTGCTGCAGAGATCCATAACCACTGCAAGAACTTCACTTCTTTTCCCCTAAATGGGGCAATTTCCCATAATGATGCTGAATTGAAAAAAAAATATTCTGGAAGGCCAAAGCAAAACTAAATGTCCTGATCCAAGCCAAGGACAGACTTGATCTTGCAGTCAGATCATACAGGTCTGCACAATTTCTGATCAAGTGAGCCTGTGGGCTTTCAGGCAGCATTATTTGCCCTTCCAATAGTTAGTTGTATCTAGTAAAGATGAAGGAGGCTCCTGTTCACAGGGAAGAAAGTTTGATGGGAAGCAGTCACTGTGTGAGCAGCAGGTCTCCAACGAATCCTAGCACAGGGTGTAGTTATCAGCAGATTATCACAGCTGGGGGCATTAGCAGGCTTACAGCACCGACTAAACACTCCCAATCCCCTGAAGTTTAATTATCCCTTATAAATACATGTGCACGCATGCCCACCCACACAGCCTCCCCCGTACACCTCCCCCTGATCTAGCACTGGCGGAAGACTCCTGAAGTACACATTTAAAGGCATCAACAGGTTTGGACACATCCAGTATCTTTACAAGAAATTGTGCTTCCTCGTGCCCAGGTGGAATTCATCCCCTTGATTTTTAGATTATTACAACCCCCACAATGGTTCCCCTTCTCCATTACCAGCATCCCGCTGTGGCACAGACGCTCCACTCTGTTCCCAGACCTTTTACACGTTATGCCCAGGAGATTCTCTGTTATTGAGTCGGATGCTGGTTAACCTTTGCTTATCCAACTCCTTAGTTCCCTCTGCTCTTCGCTGCAACCATGAGACCATGAAGGGAAGAGATCAAACCCAGAGGAGCTCTTACCACCACCGTACACTCTCTGTTTCTCTCCCTCCCACAGGCCAAGTCGCCCTGTGGTCCCTGGTTGTCTTGGCCATAGAGCGCTACATAGTCGTCTGCAAACCTATGGGAAACTTCCGCTTCTCTGCAACCCACGCCATGATGGGCATCGCTTTTACCTGGGTAATGGCCTTTTCCTGTGCCGCTCCACCCCTCTTTGGCTGGTCCAGGTGAGTCAAAGGATGCTCAGCAGCAGCCCCAGCTGCTGTGCAAACACCCCAGTGGAACAGGGCATGAAACTCCAGCTGAGAGAGGCAATGGGGCGAGTCAGAACAGAAATGGGACCTCAGCTGTCAGCTTCACGACAGCTTGGTGTCCCCTAATCAAAGGCAGCCACAGGCTCAGCATCTCCAGCTGCAATAGTCCTTTATGTTCTGCAGAGAAAGAGGAGCTTCAATAGGCACGGCTTGTCTCACCCATTCTGTGAAGAGCCCATTTCTCTCTGCAGACCATAAAGAGCATTTGGATGACCAGGCCAGCAGGCAAGGCTGCTCAAGGGAGGCAAACCTGGCCTTGCTGATGTGCTGCCATCCCACCATTGCTCCTGGGAGCCCTGCAGCACCTTTCCCAGCACCCCTGCCACACTCTCCCCACGAGCCCATCTGTCCTGCTCCTGGCACCGCAGCACATTTCAGCTCCGTGCAACAAATGCCCCGCTCAGACACAGCAGCCCCTCTGTCCCTTTCCCTGCTCCAGCCCTACTGCTCCTGAGCACTGACCAGCACCATGCAGCCAGCTGCAGCCACACACTGCAACTCACCTCTGTGTGGAGCGAGGGACTGAGCCTAAGGGGCTCAGGATTCAAGGGAGAAAACAGAGGCAATGCTGGCTGCTCAAGCCACAGGCTGCTCACTAGGCTACCGTGAGTGTGGCCTCCAGGCAGCTGAAGCCCATGTCTGGCTCTTGCATGCATCTGCATCCCTGGGCAGGAGCCAATGCAGCAGCCAAAGGCCACCAGGAATGTAAGGGAGGAGATGGAGGCGATTTCTCTAAAGCTGCAGCTCCAGCCCCTCCTGACACCCCACTGCAGAGCTGCCCTGTGGGGTTATAGCAAGCCCCTACCAGCGCTTTGGGTACACGCAGGAGGTGGCTTTGGGGCAGGAAAGTCCCTTTACCATCCACCTGCGATGAGGCATAACCAGATGGTCCCTCTCTAGCCTTGAACTGGGATCCCTGCCCAGGCAGCCAGTCCTTGGCTCCAAAGCAGACCTGAGCTGCATTCCTTTGAGCCAGGCCCCCTCCAGGCACAGGCTGTGCATCCCTTCGCCCCGTGTAGCAGCGTGGACAAAGCCCTCAAGAGCTTGGACCCACCAAGCTGGCAGCTCTCATCCCCGCTCAGCATCCCTCCATCCGCAGAGGGAGAGCAGGTGGCTCCCGGCAGGCAAGTGCTCAGCCATGTAGGAAGGAAATAAATAGCCCATTCCCTGTGGGAGGGAGCGAGTGTCACAACAAACTGATGCTATGCGCCCTAGTGCAATATGTCGACACGGCTTGTGTCGGCCCCAAAGGAGCTGCACGCTGCAGAGCCAGTGAGGCCGGGTGCACAGGCTGCAGAGGAGAAACCAGGGAGGAGGTCACCCAAATCACATGTGCCATTCTTCCAGCATCCCCCATCCTTGGGGAATTCGTCCCTAGGTTGAGCCCCTCCTGTTGCCCCCAGGGAGGGTCCTGGTGAAGATCCTAACCTTTTTCACTGGCAGATACATGCCGGAGGGGATGCAGTGTTCCTGCGGCCCCGACTACTACACCCACAACCCTGACTACCACAACGAGTCCTACGTCCTCTACATGTTCATCATCCACTTCATCATCCCGGTCGTGGTCATTTTCTTCTCCTACGGGCGCCTCATTTGCAAAGTCCGAGAGGTAATTTTGGGAGGGGATGAACAGGGACAGGGTGGGCAGCTCAGGCAGGAGAGGGGAGGTGGTCCGGGGGTGGAAAGCTGCCAGGTGCCTCTCAACAACCCCCCTGCCCGCAGGCAGCTGCCCAGCAGCAGGAGTCGGCCACGACCCAGAAGGCCGAGAAGGAGGTGACGAGGATGGTGATCCTCATGGTGCTGGGGTTTATGCTGGCCTGGACGCCCTATGCCGTGGTGGCATTCTGGATCTTCACTAACAAGGGAGCAGACTTCACCGCCACGCTCATGTCAGTGCCTGCCTTCTTCTCCAAGAGCTCCTCACTCTACAACCCCATCATCTACGTTCTCATGAACAAACAGGTGAGATACCCCATGTTATGCAGGGTCAGCCTCTGCCCTTGGCTTACCAGAACATCTGGGGTCGCCGCAGGCACCTTGCTCTTTCCCAGAAGTGGGTGAATCTCAGGCTGGTGGGAGCAGCAAGCTCAGGGGCTGTTGGGGGCTATTGGTCACACAGCACATCCCTTCTGGCCCCCACTACCATCATTTTCCATTTCTCTCCCCTCTTCAGTTCCGTAATTGCATGATCACCACAATCTGCTGTGGCAAGAACCCCTTTGGGGATGAAGACACCTCCTCTGCTGTATCCCAGAGCAAGACTGAGGTCTCATCTGTCTCCTCCAGCCAAGTATCACCTGCATAGACCATGGACAGTTTGAACTGGGGTGACCTGCAGAGCTCGGGGACCAAGACAGACACCCACACATCCACAGTCTCATTTCATGCAGTCACTCCCTTGTGCACCAACACCTTCCCCTGCACAAGCAGTTCTCTGTGCACATACTGCAGTAGCTCCCCCCGCCATGTGCAGACCCCCAGCCCCAGGCACGCTCACTGGGACGCCCCTGCACCCACTGGTGCAAACACGGCACACTGAGCTCGTCCATACTGACACAGCCCCTTGCAGAGGAGCCCAGGACCCTTCCCCAGCTCCCAGGAGCTGGTCAGCTTTTGGGAACCTGTCCCAAGCACTAGCAAACCCCCCTGCTTTGTTCACATCATGTTAAAAGGGCAGCGGCCAGGGCAAAACCCCAAACTGGAATATTTTCCTCACTTCTGCCCTGAAACATGCTCCCTGCTAGGCTCCCCTTTCCCTGGCGCTCAAGGGAGTGTCACAGAAGCATTCAGCCCTCATTTGCAAAAATTAAGTATACTGAGAAAGCACCATTGTAAAAACCCCAGAAGCATGAACCTGTGGCTGGAGCGGTCCCCCTTGCCAGCACCTGAGCCTGGGGCTCGCCAGAGCTGTGCACCCCGCTGCCAGCACAGCCAATGGAAATCAATACCCGTAGTCTTTATAATTCAATATAACAGATGGAGCTGTGAGCGGGCTTTGCTTCAAGCCTGACTCCCTGTATCCCCAAGACAACATTGTAGATATATTTTTTTTGTCTTGGAACCTGTAAATATTTGCTCACATACTTTGAAGTCTCTATCTTTCTCAGCCCTTCCCATTCTCCTCCTCCTCCTGACTCCAAGGCAGAGAAACTGTCTTTCACCTTCGCTCCTGCTGGCCAGACACGCACAGCCAACCTTGGAGGGTGGGACTGGTACCCGAGCACTTTCCTGTACATATTTTATAAATAATATCATGTCAGCACAAGGACTTCTACACTCAAGAAGTAGGGATTAAAAAATAAGAAATAAACAGAAGCAGCACAGAGAAAAATAGAGATGCTCAGTCCTTGTCCTTTTTCTTGGGCTGTATTGACAAGATGCTGGTGTCCAGCCGAGAAAATGTAATGCTACTCTTGGAGACACAAGCCCGGAGCTGTCCTGAAAGCCATGAGAAGGGGTATCTGTGGGTTAGACTAGCCCAGATCACAGAGGGGAGAGCAGTGACCATCCCCAGCAGGTGACAGCCCTGTTATCAGGAGCATCAAAGGGGTTTAGAAGCAAAAAGAGACACAGACAGGGCACAGTGCAGCCGATGCTTGTGCCATTGCCCTCACTGCCCAGCCTACCACCAGCCATTATTTTTTCGTCCTTTAATATTTAAGCATCCCCCACGTAGTCTTAAATAAAGCTTCAGCAGAGAGCTTTTTGCAGAGTTCAAGTTCCCCTCCCCGTGGGGCACTTCGAGTCAGCATCATTAAGGAATTGGCAGAGTCAGGGAAAAATTGTTCCCTGTGTCAGTGAATTTGTTACCGAGCCGGCTGGAGAGCAATCCCGAGCGCATTTGTTGCCGGGGCTCTCACCCTCCACCACCCTCTCTGTTCAGCACACACGTGTGTCCCCTCTCAGGCATTTTTCCTTCTTTTTTTGGTCCAAATTGACCAACACTGGTGGAGTACCCCAAGGCTTGCCCCTAGGATGGGAATGCAGGAACAAAACCCACCTTTTGCTCCAAATCACCAGCACAGCTGTACCCTGGGAAGGGGGGAAGGATACTGCCCTCAGCCCCAGCTCTCCAGGCACCCTCCTGCCTCTGCACCTGGCAGGACTACACCTGCATCCATCCGAATCTGGGGGTCCTGGCCAGGGCCCGATGCTGGGGTCACCGCAGGAACAGGTCTCAGCACCACTCCTACACCGACAGCTACACTGAATAATTCATGGCCCGCTCTCCCCAGGTCTCGGGAGCCTCCTTTCCTTCGCCTACAAAGCAACAAGCCCATTTCCTTTTGTTCTTTGAAGCGAGGGAGAAGCAGAGGAACGGAGGCACTGGTGGTTTTTTATAGTGAGTGATTGAACACGCCGCGTGCGAAGGAGGCCTCCTCGGCATTGCTTATCTCACCCCCTAGACTTTTGAGTGCAATATATTATGGGAACGCAACCCTCCATAACCACATGCCCTGAACAGAGCACGGTGCCTGGCTGTGTATCCCCACACACTTTTTTCTTTTTTTAAATGCTGCAGTTACAGTTGAGGGCTGCTTGCCTTTCGCTGCCGTGCAGCAATGCTGGAAGAGCTCACAACGATGTAGCAGTCCCTGGAGGAGGATAACAGCAGCCCATGACCCCAACAGGGACCTCTGAAATGCCGGGGAGCACCTTGGAGCAGGATGAGGCTTTGCAGCTGGATTTCCCATGGGTGCAAGAGAGATGGAGCAGAACGCCCCAGCCCCGCGGTGCTGTGGCTTGCTGGGCAGTGCAGATGCCGGCAGCGATGCCTTCTGGCCCACCCCACTTGCGCCCAGGAGCCAGCTGCCTTGCCAGATGTGTCACCCCCCCGACACCGCAGCGGATGAGCCAGCACCGTTTGCAAAGCCGATGGAGGTCACGAGCACCCGGCCTGCCCTTGCAGCCCCAGGGATGCTTTGTAGAGGGAATTTTCTCTAGCAGAATAGTTTTACCTCCTTGGTGCATCTACCCCACTGCAGGGAGCCTTATTCAGGGGGATATTGCCTGGAACGGCTGTGTGCATGTGGTGACCCAAGCGTGGCTGGCTGGTGACACTCTCAAAGTGCAGGCAGCTTGAAGTCCTCCACAACGCAAAGGAGGAGCTGCTTTATTTGGGGTGGAGGCTGTAGATGGGAATAAAAAGATAAAACCATCCTAAGAGAGCAACCCCACTGCTTCTGCCTCCAGCCCCTCTCTATCCAAGGTGGCCCCGCAGCAGCAGCCGCCGATGACAATGCTCACCTCTCCTTCAACAAATCCCCGCAAAAAATTAAAGCCTCCAAGTTGCATCACTGGTTTCTCCAAAACTGTAGGTATAGGGGAGGAGTGCAGCAGCCAGGCAATCTGCAACCAAAAGCTGAAACCTCATCCAGCCTTCATCGATTCAACCTTTCAGTAGCAGAACCCATCTCATCAGAGGGATTTTCCTTTTTTGTCCACCCATCCTTGTTTTAAACACTGTGCTTTGGAGGTGTGAAGTCATAATTTTCTTGCAACTGCCCACCAGACCATGCTCCCCTCGTTTTTCAAATCCAGGGTCTTTTAAAGATGTGCTTTATCGATCCAACACTTATTTATATGCAAACATAGGAGAAATGGTTAGTTCAGTTATTAAATTTAGAGAGCTGACAAAAGCAATCAGAAGATATATCACTTAATAGGAGATTAAGAGGGAAACAGCAGGAGCCCAGATTTCTGACCCAGTGTTTCAGATTGTTTTATACATGTATATCTATGTATTTTTACTGCTCAGATGGCAACATAATAAAATGATACAATTGTGCACTTTGCCCACAGGGTTTTATCACTAATTGATTTTGCAACAGCTCATCTAATCTCAGTTCCAAAAGCTTCTGTGCGGGCTGCATAAAAGGGGACTATCGTGTCCATGGGCATTTCCTGGCAGAGGGAAACCAGGCCTGGGGGGCTGCAGCCAAACCAGGGAGCACGATGGGCACAGAGGGGCTCAGTCCCACCATCCTCAGCGAGGCAGAGCCTGGGCACCAGGCACTCGCCACCCTTGGCATGAGGAAGTCATGCCCAGCCTCTTCCTCAGCTCAGCCTGTGAAGTTTGCATGGTCCAACCAAAACTGCCAAGGGCTCAGACCTTGTGGCAAACTGAGCTGGCTGAGGAGCCGTGCAGGATTCAGCCTGTCCCCATCCCAGAGAGCTGGTGGTACACATCACTCCTCACCATCTCTGCTGGGACCATGGCGTGCTGTCACTGCCATTGGTGCAAGTAAGTCAGTATTTCCCATGATTTGGAAAGGCAGACAAATGGGAACCTGATTTCAAGATTCCTTAACTCACTTTCCTACAGTTAAGCTTTAATCCATCTTCATTATGTTTCCTTTTCACTAAAGTGCCTCATATTACAAGTACAAGACATCCAGTGACAATTATTGTTCTTTAAAATTTGATTAACTTTGTATGCAGATCAGATCTGGGCATGGCAGACCTCTTGGCATATCTATGAAATAACCATTTTGGTTAAATAACCTGGGGCAGGAGCTACCCTTTAGGACCCTTGGACAACCCACACCTTTCCCATATGGGAAATACATATGTGCACCAGCCCCAAGGAGCTGGGAGATCCCCAAACCCAGCCCCAAGTTTCTACCCTTGAAAAATCATTCAGGAGTTCTTTCTTCCCACTTTTCCATAAATACATCGATATTTTCAGGCACTGCTTGCTTGCAATCAGGAAGGATCATTCCAGCATCACTCATTCATAGCACACATTCATTGCACACAGAGCAGGTACCATCACCTTCTCCACTGTTGGCCTGAAGTTGCTCAGCAGCCCCTGGCTGCTACCATCTACACTCACATGCAATTGAGGAAAGCAGCCAGACTTAGTCAGGAAACCATGGCAGTTGGAAATTCAGACCCAAAGGGCATTTCAGTGTCTAACTCTTATCCCCACTGCAGCTGGGATTGCTCCTCCTTAGCCAAGTATTGCCATCATCTGTTTTAGGAAAACTGCAGTAATTGGCTCAATTCATTTTAAATCAGTTATCATTTGTGCAAGCAGCAGTCAGGGGAAAAGCAGCTTGTAGTTAATAACATCTCTAATTTGGAGACATCCGCAGGGACGAGGAGGGAGATCTCAGCAAGGGGCTGTTCTTTGGTCCTTGCCCTACAGTGGCTGCAGCTGCAGGGCACAGACTGAGATCCTGCACCAAAACACAGGGACAGGCACAGGGTGTGAGGCTGTGAGGTTTGAGACGGGGTCCTGGCCCGGTGCCATGTCGTACAGCACTCATCCTGCCCCGGGGCTGATCCACTTCAGGCTCGGACACTGCTTTCTGGGGTTTCTCCTGGGACACGTTTATCACATCTGAGCGCAGAAGCAGCAGCCGGGATGCCGGAGGGTCTGGCTTTGTCTATTTGTCTCTGCCAAAGGAAAAACGTCTCCTTGTCCGGCCACGCCAGCAGCTCTGGAAACAACAAGATTAAAAAACTCCCCCCTTCCCCCTGTGCCATCACACTTATAGGGCTGGGGGGTCCAAATCCCACCCCAGCCTCTCTCTGGGGTGCATGGACCCTGGTACCACGGGGAGAAGCTGCCCCTCAGGGGAAAAGCTGTTGGGATTACAGCTTGGGAGAGGCCAAGACTTCCCCCTGCCAGTGCCAGGGGCACATTGCACAGCCCCAACAGCCTCTCCTCTCCTCCGTGAGGCTGAACCCAGGGAGACCCAGGCAGTGTTTGCAGCTCCCAGGAGGGTGCATGAGCACCCACACTTGTGCCATTTCCCAGCACGGACACCCCCAGCCAGTGCAAAGGCTCTCCAAATCCATCACCACTGCCTGTGTCACGTTAACAGCAATAAAAAGATTCAAACAGCAATTCCTTACTTTTATGAACAAATGGCCCTGGATAGATGATTCAGGCAGCATTCAATTCCCCAGCAAGAAAGTGTCAGCAAAAACCCAGCCTCTTTCATGTAGGTGGATAACTGCAAATAAAAGTAGGGAATTATTAGCACTTAATACTTGGTGGTTTTTTTTACTCCCTAGTGATCTTCTCTGGTAGATGCCAAGCACTTTAGATAAACTAACAGGCAGGGGGGCCCTTGCTAAGGGGAGATGTATGGATCGTGGTGATGGCTCCAGACACCGCAACTGTCCCCATACCACTGCCAGGGCTCTCCTCCAGCCTGTCCCCTTCAGAGGCTCTTTTCTACCCCCCGCCAGCCCCGTCGCCCATTTCCTCCCCGCAGA
>JANZLQ010000055.1:4452997-4463069 GCA_026212715.1 Elanus axillaris
CCATTCACAGCTCGCTGCCACCAACATGGGAGCCTCGGGACCCCCAGCCCCACGAGCCCCCAGCCCCAGGGAGGGTCCAGTGTGGCTTCCCCATGGATCTGGGGCTGCTTGTGGGTGTGAACAAGCATGGAGACACGCACACCAGCCTCCTCCAGACTCTCTATTTCTCCTTCATCAAGACCGCCTGTATTTTTCTTGTTCATCAGACTGACAAATGGGCAGAAAACAGACTTCTGGCTATTTCCTGTGCAAGCTGCCCACTCCTCCTCTCCCCTTGGTGATGACTGAGAGCTGAAGAAGCAGGAATAGCATATAAATTTCCTCCCTCCTTTAATAAATACCTCTATTACCTAGCGCTTTCTCCCAGCTCTCTCCAGCTGGCTGCTGCAGGCTCCTTCTCACTCGCTTGGTGGCTTGCTGCCCGCCAGGCAGACGTGATAAACTGAAATTCTCATTTCTATGGGGAATAAACAGCAGGACGAAGCCAGGCTGGCTGCAAAGGGCTAGGGACAGCACCAGAGGGGAGAAACCCCCTCTCTGGTGTCTGTCTGCAGCTTTGTATCATCTCATGGGGAGCCAAATGAATTAATTCATTAGAAAAGGTGGGGTTGGGGCTTGTCTGATCGTGTGGCAGCAGATCGTGTCCTCTCTTTGGACAACCTGTCCTGGTCCTGAGGGGGGGGGAGGATTCCTACAGTCCCTGGGGACCCCAGCGCTGTGGGTGGGGGCCTGAGATTTAATGCAGGAAGGGAATAAGGACAAACCATGCTTAAAATCTCACCCAGATGGTGCAGGGGGAGCAGGAGGGTTTGACGGCGGAGAGAAAACTGTCACAGAAGTGATTTGCGCCCTGGTCAGCAGTGAAAGCAGTTTTGCAAGGAAGCTTCTTCCTGCTTGGGAGCAGAAGGGATGCAGGTGCCTTCTGCTGGAAAAACACTGATGGCAGAAAAAGTCATGATGTCTCAGGAAAGGTGAATCGCCTCTTTGCCACCCCTGCAGAAGGCTTCCAGCATGGGGAGAAAGCAGAACACCCAAAGGAAAAGGCATTGTTGAGGTAGGGGATACAAATAGAGATTCCACACCCACGCTGAGACAACCGTGTCCAGCTCAGGGCATCTGGAGAGCCCACGCTGGCACGACTGGGGTGACAGGGGACAGTGTCTTGGTAGCACTGCAGCCAAACAGCCTCCCCCTGCAAACCCCAGTGCCCCAAACTCCCAGGTCCGTGTACCTCCCTTCTGCTGGGGGCACGGAGCAGGAAGGGAAAGATGCCCCTGACTCACACCTGCAATGCAATTAGTAGCATTCAGGACATACTTTACAAAGCATACAGAAAAAGCCATAAAAATACAAAAGCCACATGAAGCAAGCTGCAGACCTTGGGGCGCAGGGCAATCTGTATGATTTTCAGCAAGATGGGAGCATCCTTGCAGTGGAGACAGCTTGGCATCAGCGCAGCTCTGCGGGCACCGTTGCATCTCTGCTGCCCAGAGCTCCCTGCCCAGGACGTAGCAGCACTGCATGACAGCTTGTTTACCAAGAGGCCCTGCACAGAGGCAACTCCTAAACACGTTTCACGCCATATGATGCTGCAAAGAGACATCAGAAAGCCAGGATTTGTCCCTTGCCTTGCTTTACTGAACAGCTTTTGCATGCATGCCTGAGCAGGGCTGCTGCCTTGCTCCAGCCCGGCTGGGCTGCCGCTGTAGCAGGCAACCAAAAATGTCCCATGCAAAACCAAATTCCCATCTTCAGCTCAGCTCTGGTGCATAAGTGAAAAGAAGCCAGGAGGCTGGCAGGCTGACCCCTTGCTGGGTTTCTCCTCCCTGTACCTCCTTTTATTCCTAACCTATTCCTGCAGCTAAACCCAGGACAAGGCTCACTTTGTCAAATGAAGAAAGCACTGCAGCAGGACAGCAGAGACCATGCTCCATCCCAGCCTCTGCTGGCCTGTAAGACAACAGGTAAAAGCCATCAGCTTTTTACACGCCCAGCATCACCAACAGCCCCTTGGGGGATCAGGGTCTTCCCCCTCTGCATCGGGCACACACCCTGCACTTTATGCAAGTGGAATTTCTGCAACCCCACCGTCCCATCTCCCACCCACCAAGCAGGCAGCATTGCTGTCCCTGTTCCATACACCCTGCTGCAGCCCACAAGCCGCCCTCACAACTGGATTGATGGCAGTGGTTTGCAAAGCCTGAAAAAACCCACCTTAAAAAGGAGTATTAGGGGGTGGCAGCCACCCAATTTCCCCTGTAGCTGGCACTTGGTGTGTCTCATCCGTTTCCTGGAGTCTATTTAACTTCTTAATTTAACAAGCTCCTAAACAAGTAATAGCAGCAAGTGGCAGCGCCTGGCTCCCAACCTGCGAGTGGCATTTCAGGGGCCAGGCCGCCATCAGCACGAGCAATGGGAAATTTCTCAAACGTCTCTTTGATTTATGGCTCTAGTTAATTCTCCAGGAGGCCTGAGAGCTGCCCCGAATGCACGAAACCTCAGAGGGATAAATAATTTACCAGGTGGTTAAATATTCTTTAAGGTCTAGAGAACATCAGCAGGAGCACAGATTTCAGGGGATAACACAAAACTACAAATTGAGCATAAAGGACGGGAGAGGGTGGCCTGAGCTGGGCACTACCATCAGCTTAGTGCTGAAGGAGCACTAGATGCAGCAGCAGAGCCGATGCCATGGGAGGGAAAGGACCAGGACATCCCATCGCTGCTGCATGTCCATCCAGTGGGATCAGACACAGCAGGGAGCAGGCTTAGCCAGGGGTTTTAGGGGAATATCCCACCCAGATGTGCCCTGCCAGCTGTGCAATGCAGATGTGCAGTCTGGGCTGCCCTGCCTGTGCTAAAAAAAATTGATGAAATGGGACGCAGGGAGGAGGCAAGTACCCAGGACATGCAGGCAGGGGAGGCTGTCTCACCCGGCAGGGCTTGAGCAAAGCCATATCTTGCTTTGGACAATGCTGGCATTCGGGCCAGAGCAGCCCTGAAACATGCCTGGCACAGCTTGGTGCCCTTGGAGGCCATGCTGGAAGGACACGGCATTTTGGCAGCAGACACTTCATGAAATGGGATGTCAGGGGGATATTTTCACCCCCCTCTTTCTCTTTCTTCCCCGTGAAATCCTCCCGAGACACAGAGATCAGGGAGGCATTTACACCCTGTGCTGGAGGGGAGCGAGTAACCTTTGGGCTGATGCTGGAGGAAGACCACGGTGCAAGAGCCACCACTGACCAAAGCAGAGCGATGGAGAGAAGAAACCAAAGTTCTCCCCCCTGCAAGCCTCAGAGCACCATTTGAGTCTCAGGTCAGGATGGTTTGGGACTCCCAAAAGCAAGAGGCAGCCCCAAGCCCTGCCAGCAGCCCACGGCGCGTGGCAGCAGCCCACGGCAGACGCAGCCTCCAGCATCCCCACGGCACCGGGACCGGCTGCCGGGGAGCCCGGCAGAGGTAGATGGCAGCAAAGCCTATTTCTTGCGACAGCCCGGTCCCCACTCAGATGCCATCCAGCCATGCGGGCCACCGCACCGAGCGGGTATTTGCAGACCATCCAAGTCCTTTGCTTTCCCCCCGGTCTGTGTTTTTCACCACAGCTCCTTTTCCCCAGGTTTCTCTCCTTAAGCATGATTCAGGGTGGATCTTAGTTTCTCCCTGGTTAGGATGCGTCAAGAAAATCAGCCAGGCAGGTGTATTTAAAATGCCTCTGTGCCCAGTGCTTGGTTCTCTGCCTGTCTCTCCTCCCTTCCCCTCGTCTCCAGAGTGGGGCATCCCTGGGTACCCACACAGCAACAGCCAAACTACTGCCTTGAATTCAAGTCGTGGGGGGAGACAGCGCTTGTCCTTTCAGGGAACATTTCGCTGTGCATGACTTGTCCTGCTCTCCCCCTCGCAGGGAGATGACCGACTCCACTCCCTCACTACCCACCTCACCAAACCCCCTTCCAGCCCTTTGCTGGATTTTTCAGGTGCCTGCTGCGGCTCAGCGCATGATTGAGCAAACTGAGCAATGCTTTAGGGAACAGGTTCCCCCAAAATCCCTCCCCAGAGGAGCCCCATGGGGTCCCTGCCCCTGCAGGTCCCATGACAGTAGGGAAGATGAGCAGGTACACGTCTGCCAAGGGCTGGGAAGGGGAGCCCACACTCAGTGCCTGTCCCAGAAGGTTTATCATAGCTGCCCCTGATAAATGAATAATGAATAATTCACTGTTGGCTTTTGCTTTTATGAAGCATTCATTGCAGTTGAGCTTCCCAGGGTAATTAACTATCCTATGAGCCCCGTGTAACACAACCCAGCCACAATCCATCTTCAACACTTCATTAGCAGTTCCCCACGCCACTTCAATAAATTAAAGTGGAACAAATACACAAACAAAACTTTCCTCTCCCCCGGAGACTCAGCCATTGCATCCCCAGAGGAGGGCACTTCCACGATGGGAACACACAGGTGAGTGTCAGGATTGGACTGGCACAGGGCAGGCACTGCGGTGCTGGGGACAAGCCACATTTCCCTACTGATTTCTCCAAAGTCCTGGGCAGCCCCAATCCTGACACATTAAGGCCTGAGCTCTCAGCAGTCTTGGGACACTAGCACCCCCATAATCAAGCCATGCAGGGGGTCCCCAGCAGAGACCTCCCCCTGAGGGCCAAGGCTTTCCCCTCTTCTTGCAGACATAATACAAAATTTTACCCCTTCTCTCCACCCAGCTGCAACACCCCACCACTGAGTTACCCACTCTGGCTTTGCAGCTCATCCATGCTCATGGCCCCGGCACACCAGGCTGTCATCACCGCTCCGGACACATCCCACCCCACATCCAACAAGCCACAAAGTGGGCTGATGCCTGCTGCAGACCTGGATCCATGCATTGCGTTTTGCTCCACTTTGGACAGCTCCAGAGGCACAAGTCACTCATGCAGCCGCCACTGCCGGTCTCAGCCCACAGGTGAGCCCACCACAAGGTGACACAGCCAGCAATAAACACAGACAGGAGTGGGACTCGCTGCTTTGATAGATATGTAAAAATTTCCTCCAGCCTCCGTTGCTGAGTCAGCCCTTCTGACTTCAATAATTTACAGCAATAAACAGCAAGATAAGAGCAAGCACGTGTGGGACTCAGCTAACCTGGGTGAGATGAGCGATGGCTCTGCCAACAGCCCTGTTTGCAGGGACAGCACCAAGCTCGGCACGTAATTAAAGCTGGCTTCTGGAGCCAAGCTCAGCTTGCACTAAAACATTCAACCCCAGCCCTTGACTACAGAAAGAGCCTCGGCTCAGCTGAAGGGGCAAGTGCCAAACCCCAGCACTGAGGTCTCCTGCAAGGGTCCTACATGGGCCCTATCAAAGCCCAGAGGAGCATCTTACTAGCCCCAAGGTCTCTGCATGGCTTCACCAGCCCCTCTCCCTGCAAAACCTCACCGTGGTGCAACCAGCCCTTCATCAAGGGCAAAGCCCTGGGTGTGCCCTGCCTGCTGCTAAACCCCAAATCGCCCCAGCTGGGGCTCAGCCCCCTCCCTCACCCTGCTGCCCTCCCCAGCTGAGCTCTCACTGCTCCCTGCCCTTCTCTGGCAGCTTCACACCTGCTTTTCCCTGTTTTTTTGGAGGCAAGTGTGGCTGCCGGGCTTGTCATCTCTGCTACGGCTTATTGCTGCTAAAGATGCATATTCCCAGGATCCAGGCCTTGCCCTTTCCCGTCATGCCCGTTCTGCCTCTCCCAGTGTGTCCCTGGTCTCATTTCTCCTTGCCTCGTCAGGCACCTAATTGAATTGCTCCCCTGATCCCACCAGCTTCACCATGCAAAGCCTGAGCTGGGATCTCCATTTCCTGTGTGCTGCTCTCCGAGGGGCTGCCTGTGTGCATGGGCATCCCAGCGATCCGAAAGCTGGCTTCTCACGTCTGGCATCAGCCCAGGACAGAGTGGACAGTGAGATGTGACACCCCAAACCTGGGGGCAAAGCATGTGCTGGTGTCACCTCCATAGGGGCTGAGTTACAGCATACCCATTGCCAAGAGTGACGGTGAAAGAAACTGATAGCCCTGAGCTGGAAAACTGATGGGGTTTTATCTAAAAGTAACCAAGCAGCTCAGCGGAGGGGATCCTCCACGTTAGGAGAAACAGCCCATGCAGCTCGGCTCCTCTCCATTGCTGGAGGAGATGGGCTGTCCCTGGGGAGCCACTTTCACAGCAGCTCAAGCAAATATTGCCCTAATAGGGAGAGCACGTGCGCTAAATCTGGAGCCATGTATCCTGGCCCCAGGCTAGACCATAATATGCCTTCCTAGTCCAGGTACACATGTCCTATCTTGTTATAAGCCATGGTAAGGAAAAAATTTAATAAAACTACTACATGGCAAAGAAAAAGCAGTGATGCTTGATGGAGATGTCTGCTCAGGCAGTGCAGCCTTGGGTGGAAGGGCTGGGCTGCACATCCCAGTGAGGATGCGGGATGAAACGAGGCATGGGGCTATCCCGGTGCCGGAGCTGGGACGGAGGCGATGGGACTGCCCCGGCCCCTTGGACAACAGGCTCCTGCGGCCGAGCAGGGCTGGGGGCAGCAGGAGCCACAGGTCAGGGGTTCCAGGTGCCCTGTCCCATGGCCACGTGTCCTCCCAGGTGCCACCATCAGCTGCAGTGTCTGATTTAGGAGCCATGCAGGCTGCAATCTGCGGATGTTGGTATTTGCTTTAACACACTGCATTTGCCAGGCACAGCCAAGGCATGCAATTTTCATTATATGATATCAACATTTAGCTCTAGCGTTGGCAATGTCAACCCTAATTATTTTCAAGAAGTCTTGAGGGCTGCGGGGATAAATCAATATAAATAACAGGTTCATAAACTCTGAATCGTGTTCCTAACAGCATTATGACTTTAATTTGAATCTCAGAAAGAAGGAGCTTGGGTCAGGTGTCCCCCTCCCTTTATCTTTCCCGTATTAATCTTCACTGCCTGTTTGTCCTCATCCCCCACATCCCTCAAAGGAGGATGCTGCGGGCTGAAATGGGGAGAGGAGCTCAAAGCTGGGATGGCTCTGTGCTTTTCAGCAGCAAAAAGGAGACGGCGACCTGCCAGTCCCTCCTCAGGCAGGCACATACATGAGACTGGCAGACAGCCACCAGTCCATGGCCGGATTCGGGGCTGTGATGCTCTCCTCCCCGGTGCTCAGGCAACCTTCTCCTCCCCAGGCTGCGGCAATGGGGCTGGCTCGCCTCCCCCGCCTGCGGTGCAGATGGCCCAGCATATGGGCAGCCTACCCTCACGCTCGCACCTTGTAAGCAGATTCTGTCAGGTTTAAAGAGGAAAAGCTTAATTAAGCAGTTGTGTGTGTACAATTACATCCTTAATTATCTCCACGTTTCCCCTCTTTGTTGTTTCATGTTTGCAGGAAGTTTGGTAACAATCAGAGGCAACCGTTCCTTGAAGCGGGAGCTTTTCCTTCTCTTGTTTCTTTCTCTCTCCCTTCCTGCCTCATTTTTCTGGACTGAAGTGAGCTGCAGAAACAGCCTCAGCCGGGCAAGACCCCACGAGCCCTGAGCCCTTCTTGCTGAAGAGCTGGGACTGGGTTCCATCGTCCTCAGCTCCCGCTTCAGTACCCAAATCAGAAGCAGGTTCCCAGAAGTGCTGCATATGCAAATTGAGCAGGTAAAAAGCTGGTTTAGCCAATTTTTATTATTTCATACAATTGTGCTACAGCAACACCAATGCTCCAGCCCAGCCCCAGCACAGGACTAGCTGAAAAGCACCAGTCCTCGCTCCAAACACCCTCGAGAATAAATAGATCCTGCGAGAGCATCATCGGCAGTGATGCTTAACTGCACCCACGCCCAGGGACTTGCATCCAAGGGACAGCCCTGCCTAATTAATTCCTGCAATTACTCCACTCCACCCCATTTCCCAGCCTAGGCCACCTCTCCCTCTTGCAGCACTCAGCAGGCCAGGCATCATCCCCAGGGACGTCCCGGTGTCCCCACGCCGCCTCCTTGCTCTCGGGCAGGGTTTAGAGCTGCCTGCAGAGATCAGGGACAACAGGTAGCAAAAGCAACTGGCTTAATTTGTGGCAGTGCTTTTATTTTATGTGAGGAGCACTAAACAGTCATAAACATCCAGAGTTAGATATCGGAGCTGGGAGTATTTTTATTGTTTGTAGGTCCTTGAAATTTTGCCATGTTTATGAAGCTTTTATTAAAAATAACCCCAAACTCTCGCTTCTCTAATTGAGTGTATTTCAAAAAACACATGCCTGCTTTTAATATGCTGGTATATTTATATCACCATCAGTTAATTTTTATTTACCTTGTAGTGAAGCTCATCTTCATCCTTAATTCCCAAGCCCATATTTGCTTTGAAATCAGAATTGGACCTAACAATCAGCCATATATTTAAAGTGCTATCAAATTTTCAGTTCTACTTTCACAGCTTTCAAACCAGTCAGCTTAAAATACAGCAGCGATCCCCCTTTTCCCGGTGTACCAGCAGGCCAGGCAGCGAAAATGAATCTTTATGCGGCTGAAAGATGTCAAGTGCTGGGAACGAGCCCAGAGAGAGCAACAGAAATGATTGGGGGGCTGCAAAGCAAGACCTGCGGGCAGGGATGGAGAATGCTGGGGTTGAGCGGTTCAAAGAAGATAGAGGGAAGACATGATCATGATTTTCAAAGGTGCAAGAGTGCTGCGGGAGAGGAGAGGTATAATCCGTCCCCTGGGTGCACAGAAAGGACTAACGGGGATCAGAGATGGAGAGATTTAGGCTGGGTGGGAGGAGAAGCTCTGTGGAGGTTTGAGCAAGGGAGAGGGAGGCAGACGGGGAAGTCTGGAGTCTGGGAAGAGGCAGGACAAGCGAGCGGGAGTGTTGAGCAAAGCTCAACCTCATCACATCCCTCCAACCCCCGTCCTCTGTCCCAGCCCCGAGAAGGGGCTGTGTCCAAGTCCGGAGCTGCAGATGGGGTTGTGGATTTGGCCATCCCTGCCGCTGGGCTGGGGGAAAGCAAAAGAAACTGAGGACAACACACTTTTCCCTATCGCCAAGTTTCCCTGAAAATCTACTCACAGCAGGGAGCCTCCCTCACTTCTTTGGAGCATGGTGGGACATCAGCCTGCCCCCCACCCCGCCATCCGCCTGCCTGCTGCTGTGCTGAACGTAACATCCCCAAACGGTGCTTGGGGCAGCTCCGCTCCCTCCACTCCTCGTCCCTGCCACCACAGGGAGGAACCACAGCGATGGAGGCCCAGATCCTTGATGTCGGCAAAGAGAAGATTAGGAGACAAGTGGATCACAGCCTGTAATTAAACACCCGGGGAGGAGGTCTGTGATGCAGGAGAAGCCTTTCATCCAGCAGTCAAAGCACAACTTCCCAAGGGATGCGGGGAAGGCACCAGCACTTGGAAGCTTTCACTGATGTCTCACCCCATCCCGGCTCCAGTTATTGGATGCAGCAGGGAGAGGCTCTGTGCGAGGGTCCGGCAGCATCAGGATCAACACAGCAAAGTACCTGCTGCTTCTACCCAGCCTTCAACATCACCATGCAAAGGGCGGCTCGGGATGCAGGTGATGCTTGTGGCTGGAGCACAGGGTGGAGAAATGCATCTGCACCCCAAAACCATGTCCCCAAGGATGCCGAGGAGTTGGATTCATGCAAACCAGGGCTTGCGTGGCCCTGCCATCTCGCCTTCACTCCAATGCCTGCTGCTGACCTGCCCAGGCATCATTGTGCTCTTCGGCCGAGCACGCTGCAGAAATCAAACCAGGCATTGCCGGCAGCAAAAAGCAAACGCAGTATTTTAAAGTCCTTCCCAGCATAACAATCTTGGGTACTATTAATAACACTTGTAAAGAGTAGTTCTTGAATAGATATGATTTTTATCTTGATGGCGTCTCTTTAAATCATTTTTATCCCCATGAAGTTTGCAAGAAGCATATTTTCTGTGCGCCATTTATCTTGCCAAATATCCACCACCCCTGTTTATTACTCACTCCCCCTTTAACCATTACCGATGGGACTGGTGCCCACCCTCTACTTTGGTGCTGGTTCCCAGCTCATGATGCTCCTCTTCCCTCCCTCCCTC
>JANZLQ010000055.1:4463169-4497953 GCA_026212715.1 Elanus axillaris
CCTCCCCCCTACAATTCCGCTTTGACATGTGTTTTATTGGTGGCAGCAAAATGAAATCAAGTGCTCAAATCTCTGTGGCTGAGAAGTCATCGGGAAGAAGGAAGGGGGGTGCGCTCAGCTGCCAAACATTCTTCCTTGTCTTTGCTCCTCTCATTTCTTCAGTTAAAATTCAAGTTAATAAAAAAGCAGAAAATTCTCCATTGTTCCTCTGCAGAAAAGTGGCCACAGCCCCTTTGCTGCTGCAAGGAGCTCTTTCCAAAACAAGCCAGTGCATCGCAACATCCTCTCCCTGCCATCTCCCTCAGCTGCTCCGCACCTTCAACATGGATTTTAGAGGCTCCAGACCCCAGGAAGGGACCCCCAGAGTTATGACGAGCTGTGGGGATGGGTGGGTTTGGCAACTTCTTAATAACTTCTTTGCAAAGGGAGCCTCGTGGCTCTTAAACCAACCCCCACGGGGTGCACCCCACAGGGATACTGCCCTGAGAGCGGAGAAGGGGCTTGCAGGGTTATTCACTGGGGCTTCTCTGGCAGCGGCTGCTTAGAAATATCTTGCTCTTTGCAGCTGGAGCCAGCAGGGTCGGGAACGCAGCACAGCCGTCGATGAATCGATCGGCACATCAGAGCACGCGGAAGCGAAGCAGCGAAGTGGAAACCAGGAGCAGCGGTGCCGCCGGGGAAGGGGACGGGAGGAGGGTGCGGGGTTATCGTCACCCACTGCGGTGCTGAGGCTGCACCAAGGGGAGCCCTTTTATACAGGGGAGCACAGCCCAGCCAGAGCTCCCTGGGGACGGGCTCCTGGTTAGCAGGATATAGTGAATACAGTGAAGAGCGATATCATTTGGGACAGCCTGGATGGGCCAGTGCAGCCTCAAATGCAGAGCTCAAAGGACATTTTGGCTCCGCCACCTCCTTGTAGGGGCATGAACTGCCTCACATCCACACTCCCTGCCTGAGCCACCACCCTCCCCTCTTCATCTGGAGCTCCTAAATATTTCCCCATGACACGGAGACTTCTGTAATTGCCAGGACAAGCAGCCAGAGCTGGCACGTCACGTCGGTCCCTTGTGCTCAGTGGGCTGCAGTCCTCAGGGAAGGACCGCGGAGACAGTGAGTGTTTGATCAACAGCTGAGTTCACAGCCGCAGCAGTGTCACTGGCTGTCCCCAACAGTGTCCTCAGTGCGACAGATGGACAAAGCCACGTGAAAACCTTGGGGCAGGGAAGGCAGAGCCAGGCAGCAGGAGGGGCAGTGGCGGGGGGCATTCCTGCTGTCACATCCATCACTTGCTTGGAAATAGACTTTTTTAGAGGAGAACTGCAGAGAAAGGAGCAGATTCTCTGATACAACTTAGAAAACACCCCTTCTGCTTTCAGATGGCCCATGCTACTCTCTCGGTGGGGCTGAACTCACCCCGGTGCTTGGGCTGGCAAGGGGAGCCTAAAGGTGGGTGAAGGTGCTCGTCGGAGCAGGGCTCTGGAATGTAGGAGATGCAAGTGCAGCACCAGGACCCTCATGGTTTTAAATGCCTAAAAGAAGAGCATCCCCATCAGGGACCGTGGCCTTGGAGGGTGCGACACAGTTGCTTTTTCTACCCACCAGCCCGGGCATGCCATGCTGGCTGGCATTGCATGCTGAGACAGAGAAGACAGCAGAGCAGAAGGTGAAGCAGCCCTGGGTGAAAGCAATGGGTTGCAGCACATGATTTAATAGGAGCGAGAAGGGAGGAGGGAAGAAGGAGCACCACGCTGAACAAAAAGCAGATGAGAGCTGGGAGTAATAAAATATTCCAAAACTAGATTAAGAAATTACAAGTGGGGAAGGCAGAGCACTGGCTGGGCACGCGGTCCTGCTGCAGCTGGGACTGGAGCACACACCTCCCCACGGTATTGTGTGTTTTTATCAGATGAGGCAGCTTGCCATCCCGCTGTGAAAATGAATCTGCTTTTGGTGTATGATTAAAGCCAAGCACTCCCGCTCCCCTTGTTTCTGAAGGCTTCAGAGGCCTTTTTAAAGGAACACCTGTTACCAGGACCTGGTTAATGACTCATTTGGGGAATACTTGAGGCTCTTCTATGCTTAATAGGTTTTGCATGAGCAGAGGAGGGGATCTAGGAGAGACCGAGGCACCTGGAAGCAGCGGGGTTTGTCGGTCCCCATGAGAATTTGCTGCTTGAAGCGATTGCCTTCATCCCCAGCCCCACTCTGCCCTGCAGGGATGGGGACCACGTCACGCAGCCAGGCTTTAGCTGGCACACCAGGGTGGTGTTCCCAGCCTGCCGGCAGCGAAGGAGCTGGCTGGCTGCTGATGGGCCTGGGAAAGGCTGGAAATTTCCAGGTGCTGATGAAGCCCAGCCTTGCAGCCAGCCCAAGTGGGAAAACTGGCTGGCTGGCAGCTGACAGCTCCTGACCTTTGCAGTGCTCAGCTGGAGCGATAGAAATGAGACTCGTTATCTCCTTCCTAACTAACATCAATTTTTGGTGAAAGACGGGAGTCCTCTGTGTGTTTGCGTGGCCAGGCACAAGAGACCTGCCCTTCCCTACACTGGGTCAGCAAGAGAGTTTGGGGTGATGCCAAAAACCCATCTGTGGGGATGCCCACCCGTTAGCAGGAGGCTTTGCTGCACGGCCAGCCTGCAAGTACCATGCACCAGTGTTGTGCCGGGGCAGACAGCACCGGTGGGAAAGGTCCAGTGTCCATCACTGTGTAGAGGGCTTTGGTACGGGTGGATTCGGCACGGCTTTGTAGGATGGTGCCTTGAAACACCACTATAAAGAGCCACCCGCAGCAAGGACTCCTTGTCCCAGCCATGCAAGGAGCTCACACAAACCACACCCTTTAGGAAGGACAAGAAAGTGCTCAAGAGGTGGAAGACAGCGAGCAGAGGGGAAACCACCTCGCTGGAAAATGAGTCCTGGTGGTGTGGAGGGCTGAGCAGGGGCTCTGCCCACAGGCTCCAGAGCAGCCGGCAGAGGAGCAAACGCTTCTGCATATGAAATGGGAATGGCTCCTTTTGTAGGAAGTTTTTCCTTCCCAAGGTGTGGGCAGAAGGCACCTCCCCGCTGTCAGCAGTGCTGCCGGTGCCTGGCAGTGGGTAATTAAAGCCTTTTATTTGGTGCCTAGAGGCACGGAGGCATCAAGGGCTCTTATCAAAGAAGAAACCCAGCGGGTTGCCTTTGTGCAGAGGGGAGGGAAAAGATGCCAAGGCTGCCTGTGTCGGTTTAAAGAAAGTTTTGGCTTCATTCTCCTCTCCTAACTCTTTAAATCCACCTTGTGAACAACTAATACGTGTTTATACGTTGCTCTGCAGCGTTCAGTTGGGTAGAGAACAACTCCCCCTCCTGCAGTCAGGGCCAGCACGAGCAGTCAGTGGTCAGCCCTGGCATGTGGCTGAGCAGCTCCAGCCCTTGGCAGAGGTCCTCACTCTTCTCTCCCTCTGGATCAGGGTCTGGGTTCAAAGGCCCCCTTGGCTCTAAGTGCTAAAGGGAATTTCTCCCACTCACCCCAAATACGTACCCTGCATGGGGTGGTGAGACAGGGGTTCCTCTAAGCAGCTCTGCTGTGGCACCTGGAGACACTCAGACACCATCTGCATCGTGCAAAGGACAACAGCAGCCACTCAACATGTGCAGGAGGATCTGCATCTGGGGATGGGAGGGACAAACAGCACCCCAAAAGTGCCAGCAGAAGTCCTGGCTGCAGCCCTGTAAGGCACACACGTGTAACGCTGAGGCCGCACACAACTCAGTGCATTGTGTGGGCAGATGCCTGCTCTGCTGCGGCACCCCAGGCACAGTGCCCTGAGAGTGCTGTCCCCAGCCCAGGTCTGGGGGGACCTGCACCTTCCCCACAGGGTGACCATGCCAGGTCAGGGCTCAGCAGCCCTTGTCTTTTGGGGAGCAGGAAGAGCACGGAGGGGACATGGACAGTGCTGCAAGGTGGAGTGAATTTTCCAGCTCTCAGATATAAGGAAAAATCATAATGTCATTTATCATCTTTAAAGATACGCAGAGTTGGCAAGAGAATGAATTCTTCTTCATAAGCCAGTTCCCAGGATATTTTTACTGTGCATCATAAATTATAATACCTTTTTATTTTTGCTTTATGGCCTATCCCTCACCAATTCTGGTGATCTACATCCTCATTCCACCCCTCTCCCCCCCCAGTCCTTTAGGAACAATCCCTGCCTGTCTCTGTCTTCCTCCTATCAGCTCCCCAATCTCTCCCCTTTCACCATCTCTTTTTCCCCTTGTCCACCCACGTGCTGCACCAAGACAAGGCTGGAGAGCTCTGAGCATCGCCAGCCTGGCGAGGAGTGAACAGTTGGCACCTCTGGGCTACTACAGAGCCTCGGGCAAGTGTGGCCTGTGGCCACAGCTCCAACCCACCACTCTTCCAGCAGCACAAGCCCCCATGCAGCAGGAGGGAGACCATTGCTACCTCCTGCTAGTGCTGCACCAGCCTGGCAGCTCTCTCGGGACCTCCTCTGGTTGCTGAGACAGCCTTGAATGTACCCTGCCCCAACACACCTTCTTTTACAGCACGACTCCAGATGTTTTCAAGGCTGGGACAGCTCTGAGCTTGCTTTGCTTGGGCCTGCTTCGATGCAGCCTTCTCTCTGTTGTGCATGGTTTTTGAGTCCTGTTTGGTTTTCTGCACCAGTAACAGCTCAGGAGAGCAGCAGTGTGGGCCAGGGTGGGGATTTTGGCTCCATTTGCATCTGAAATTCAAAAGGGAGCAGCCCAACATGGGTGAATTTATGTAAAACTGAGCAGCCCTGCCTGAGCCAGCTCAAGTGATCCCAAACCCTCGGTATGAACCTCAGAGGATATGTAGCCTACCCAGGACAGCATTTCACACCACCATCGATGGCTGCTTACTGCTATGGTGATGCCTGGGAGCCCACGGAGATCCCACTGCTCAGCTCAGCATCACCATGTCCACAGCACAGCGATCTTGGCAGCCCGCCGCTCACTGCCAGCCTCACCAGCATCCTTCCATCCCCACCGCTGGACAGGACCAGCCCAGCTGAAAGGTGCTCAGAGGTATTTCCCCAGCTCCTTTCTTTGCAAAACCCTCTCCCATTGATGAAAGAGCTGTTTTCAAACCACACCAGGTGTGCAAACCCCCCCTGCAAGAGAGGGGGTACAGCGAAACAAAGAGACTTTTTAGTGGCTTCAGCATCTCTCCAGCAATTACAGCCTGACACTGCACCCACAGTGGCAAATCAGTCATAAAGCAGAAGACAGAGGGAGGAGAGGTGAGTGTTTATCCCTGAGAAATATGGAGATTTGCTGCGATGAGGCTGGCTAAGAACATTACATTCGGCATGCTAAGCCGGAGAGTTTCAGCAGGTTTATTCAGGGCTCAGGCGTTAGGCTCCCTATCAGGAGAGAGACTTTAAGCATGTCAGGGATTTACAGGCAACAAGAGAAGAAAACAGGCGGCTCCTTGGGAGTAGCTTGGCAAGGCTGACGTCTCAGACAGGACTGTAATTTCCTTGTACTAGAAGATGTTTAGGGGCAGTGACTGCCTTTCTGAGGCCAATATGGGGTTTCTAGGACTAATGCAAAAAACTCAGTCACAGTCATTCACATGTTCCATCTTTTTTCATAGAAATTTGTAGCCTGAGCTAAGTGCCCAGCAGTGGGAACTCTCTTTTGCACAGACCCATGTGGATGCACCCTCTATGCCCTTAAAACCAGCACATGGGATGGGCAGGGAGGAATAACAACTGCTAAATGTGTGGCTATGGGCAGCTGGCAGCAAGTCAGCCACAGTATCGGAGCTGTACTTGGCTCCCATCCTTCCCCACCACATCTGGGGCTTCGCTGAGAAAAATTAAGAGTACAGGAGCAGGTTAACAGCCAGGAAAATTATTGCTAACAACACAACCAGGGGCTTGTTCCTTCCCTTTTTATTGGAGACTGAGTGATTACTTGTAGGTAGTTAAAAGGCAGGAGCTGTGTGTTATTGCAGGGGATGCTTGGGAGTAACGGGAGGCTAATTAACGAGCAGCTTTTGCTTGCTGCCGGGGAACATTCCCAGGGGCCATGCTGGAAGCTGGAGAGCAACCAGCAGAGTGGGTTTGAGCGAGTGTGTGGAGGTAGCGTGGCACTGGGGGTGGAGGAGGCTGGGAATGAACCTGGTACTCTGTGAGCGATGCTCCCGGCCGAGGTTTTGCATGGGGTACTGGGAGCTGAGACACTCAGGGTTGGGCTGCAGAACGATTCAGGCCAAATTCCCACTTCAGCCCTGGGAAAGGGAGGACATAAGAGGCTCATTAGCATCCGCTAGTGGGTTTTGGTGGAGCAAATGGGTCATCTCAGCCTCACTCAGCCCTGATGCATTGTCATCAGTGTGCACCGGGCTCAGAGGCTGCCTCTGAACACAGCCAGGTCTGGGGGGTCCCAAATTGTGATGGGGCTGTAGAGTTGGGGGCCGGAAGAAATGGCTCCATGCATGCCCTAGGACATTTCTAAGCAGATGGAGACAGGAGAAGACCTATGGTGCCTGAGGACATCGAGACGCACAGGCCACAGGGCTGCCACAAGCAGCTGGCCCTGTGAGATGAGCACGCTGGGAGAAGGGCGGGTGGGAACAGGGCAGCAGTGACAAATGAGTTTAATTCCTAGGCAGACACCGATGGGAGGGGGTGATTAATGGGAGGAGCACCTCGTCTCGGCCTCAGGAGCTCAGGGAGCTGTTTTGACAGAGAATGGAGCAGCAGGAACCGATGCTTGGAGGCAGCAAGCTGGGAACCGAGTTAAGAGACCAGCCTCACACCTGGGGGACAGGAGATGACAACCACGTACAGAGTCCATCTCCCTCCTGCCCACACTGTCCCTCTGACCATCTCCCAGGTCTGGATCCTCCCCAGAGGCTCACAGGCAGGATTAAGACCCTTCAATCATTTCTCCTGCCCTCTCCCTCGTACCCAAACACACGCACTGGCACATCTAGGGCTGGTGCATGTTCACTCCAGGACCCTGTTGCTCCCAAGGGGAGATGCCAGCCAGGGGACAAGTCACCCAGAGCAATGGGGATGACCTGCTCCTGCAGGAGGCTGCTGCCTGGCCCTACGGCTGAAGCTGAGCAGCTGAAAGAGCAGCAGAAAATATGGGATGCAAAATATTTCATGTGGGTAGCTGCGCAGAGGGCCATAAAGAGCCTGATTAACACTGCAATCATTGGCCACTATTTCATAGTAACAATAAACCGCCCCAGCTGCTGCTTCTGCTGGTTTTGGGTGGCCTCACAGTGCAGCAATGACCAGGTTTGACAAGAAGGTCCACATGTGCAATGAGGAAACCTCTGTGCAAGCACCATTGCATTGCTAAGAGGTATTTTGGAAAATCTTGTCCCCACAACCCATGGCAGAGCACTCAGCCCTTGGATGTCCTCTCTGTATGTATCCAGCCTAGAGGGGGAAAGGGCGATGTGTTTTGAACCTAGTTTTTAGAGCAATAAACTTGGTTCTTACTAATTCAGCTGAAAGCCAACAGCAGCTGGAGCCCATGGGAGCAGAGACTGTGGGGAGCAATAGCAACTTATGCCAACACTAGACTTGACCCCATGGCAGGGATCCAGGAGATGCTGTCTGGGATGTGGCTCTGCAACCACAGCACAACCGTGGGACAGCAGCAAAACCATCAGACTGAGCAATTCTCTACTGCAGCTAGTTAGACCCTTAGCACCAACAGCCAGCTCTGCCCCAGCAACCTGTACACATCCCTGCCCATCGGCACCTGCCTGCTCCCCGTCTGCAGAGGGGGAACTGAAACACAGTCCTGGAGACTGCAGCAGGACAGACCATGCCTGGGCATCCATCACCTTCCCTCCTGACTGTGGCTCCTTGCCTGGGCTGGTGCTCTGGCATTTGCCTGCCTCTGGCCCCATCCAGCTCTGCCTCTGCCTGCAAGACCGGTGCAGAACTGGCTAAACCAGGAGCTGGACAGCCTCTCCTGATGTATCCACACTGAAGGATTTGCACTTCCCAGAGACAGAGTGATGCTACCAGCGCTCGCTCAGCTGCAGGACTACAGGCAGCCTGGTTGGGTACCAGCGGGTCCATCCCTCATCCCTGTCCCCCATCCGGAGCTGCCAGTGCCCCCCACTCCCCCCAGTGCATTACTCACTCAGACTTGGTCTGATTCCAGCTGGCTCCTCCAGCTGATCGGGGAGACGGTCCTGGGCTGACGGCTCACCACAAGTGCCAGGAGCAGCCCCTCGTGCATTGGGCACAGCAGCTGTTAGCACTGATTAAAAAAGGAGAAACCCAGCAATTATCAGCCTGTGACAGCCAGTTCTGCTGCCTACAGCCAGCGCTGCCAGCGGCAAGGCAGGGGGGGCCAGCCAGCCCGGGCAGGGAGGTTGGGTACCCGCTTCCTCCCCGGGATCCCGCAGTGGGACAGGGATATGCCAGAAAACACACATGTGCAACTTCCACACCAACTGTGACCACAGTGTGCACATACCAAATGTGACAACAGGCTCCATAATGTAACATCTGCGTGTGGCCATTTCTGCATATAAATCCACAGGGACACAGCACCCACGGATCAGGTTGTGCCGTGCCCGGTGTGGGCTGGCTGTGCCAGCACAGGGCACGAACACACGGGCAGGTGAGTGCATGCTAAGCACACGTGTGCCGCCCTGTGTGCACCCGCCTGCACAGCTTCTCCACCTATGCAATCATATCTGTGTCAATCAGGACACAGCTGGACATGTGTGTTGCTGCCACGCACACGGCGAGCCCCCAGGAAAGCACACAGACAGGGCTGCAGCCACAGCCGCTCCTCCAGCTCATGGTTTTTGGCAGCCCCGTGTCTCTGCGGAGTTTCTGAGCAGCCTTCTCTCCCACCGTGCCTGGCCTCCTCATTAATAGCTACCGGTTGAATTATTTATTACAAACAGATGTTAGAGTTTAAAGAGTGTTAAGAGGATACCCTTGGCTAATCAATTTATTTTTAACTAGTTTATGTATTTATTACAAACAGAATTTGGACTTCAGCTACCATTTTAAATTATCCCTCATTCATCATAGTGCTGCATGTGCTGCTTCGATGCTCGTGCTGTGTCCTTGGGGACCATGAGTGAGCCACAAATCTGGTGTTTGCTGGCCAGGGAGTGGGCTTGCTTATTCCCTCTTGTTTCCAAACACTACATAAAATTCAGACACAGATCTGAAACACATTGCAAACTCCCCAGCAATGAGCTTTGCCTTCAAGGGCAGCAGAGCTGCAGCCAGCCTGGGTGGGGGGAGCAGGGGTCTTCTGGCAAAAGCAGAGAAGAGAGGAGGGAGATGTTGGTAACAGGTAGAAGGACTCCAGGCCACAGAGGAAGGAGGTGGAGATGGACTTTGATCATCTCTCTCCATCTCTCCTGCCCTCGCAGCCCTCCCCAGAGCCATTTAGGCAAGCCCTTTGCCATACCACCCTCCTGTACCAGGTGCCTCTCTGGGAGCACTCTGGGATGCTCCTGATTGATGCCACTCAGAATCTGACCCTGAAAATGCCCTAAAGGTAATTGTGGGATGAGACCAAGCAAAAGCCAAGACAAATGACATGGGTGTAGTTTGTGCCCCACAGTTGCCATATGCAAACCTGACGACCACGAACCCTGCATGGTCTCCAACTCCTGAAAATATTAAGAGCAACTGGGAAGCAGGAGCAGGGAGAAGCATCTTCCAGAGTCCGACCATGACCAGGGACTCCCAGTCTCATGCTGGGCTGTTACAGCCTCTACTGCAACCTCAGCCCATTCCAGGGCATGTTTGGGAGATGACAGCCCCAAAGCACACAGGAAGGCAGTTCACGTAAAAACACAGCCCCAATCCCACCAGCCATCACCACCTTCACTGAACGGCACACAATCAGCAAGAGATGCTTTGCCACTCACTGCCACAGCCGTCACAAATCCCTTGGGTGAATCCAAGGCATCTCCGCACCAGTTCATCACCCTCTGGGAAGCACCAAAGTCTTAAAGAACCTGTCAGCCGTGAGGGAATTGAACAGCATTTCAGCTTTCAGCTTGTCACCATTTCCAAGAGATATTGGGGAAAAAACAAGAAGGGGAGATGCTGTAGGAGGAGGAAGATAAATAGTGCCAGGAAGGAGGAGGGGGAAGAGAAGAAATAGGAGACAAAAAAGAGGAGGGAGGGAAGCTGCACATGGAGCACAGCAATTAAAGCCACCCTGAGCTCACCCAATTAAACTGACTGGAGAGAGGAGGAATCCCAAAGGATAATTTCTTGGCAAATTGCTTGTTTGTCTCTCTCAGTCTCCAATGCTGGAATGTTTTTGTGTCAGTCAAGCCACAGAGCTGAGCCCTGGGGAGAGGAGAGAGAGATGTTGGTAATTTAGTGGGCAAAAGACATCTCTTCCTAGAAACCTCCTCAAACGTGCCATAAATCTGAGTAAACCTTATCCATAGCTACTACAAAGCAGTGAGAAGGGACAGGATGAGGAGAGATGGGGATGGATGGAGTGCCCTCACCTGCTGGATGGGCTTTCTGCCTTGTTACTCCCATCGAGGCATCGCTCCTTATCCGTGCTGGTGCTCCCAGGTGGCATTGCCCCTCTGGCTTGGGTCTGGCTCCCCTCATCTCAGCAAGAGCTGGGCTTGCTACAGCCCATGTAAGGACTCCATTCTTGTCTACAAAAGAGCAAATGTGCTTATGTGTATGGGAAGGATAGAGAAGAGTTAGGAGATCACTGCAGAAGAAAAAATGCCAGGCAAATCAACAAGATAGGAGCCTGTCCCAGCATGATGAATGCCAAGACCGTCTTGCTCCTCTCCTTGGCTCATCCATAATTCACAGCAACCTCGAGAGGGCACAGTGGAGGAGCACAGCCACCACAGCCACAGCCCCACGGTGCCCATGGCTGGGCTGCTCCAGCCTGCAGAAAGACCAGGACCACGCTGGGGATGGGGAACGAGGGGGGCAGCCGGCTGGGAAGGGCCATGGGATTCAGGGGGGGGTTCTGCTGAGCTGCGGCAAGAACCATGTGTCCAACTCCTGTGGGACATCTCTGCAAGACAGAGGGTTTACAGGGGAGACACTGGAGCATCCAGTCTCATTCGTACAGTAGTCCTGCCCTGCAGCACAATCCCTACAAAGGCCTTCTGTATTCACCTTTTGCAAGGATCTAAACATCAAAAAACTCCATCAGATGAGCAAGGGTTGGATGAGGTCCCGCTCCTGTGTTTGCAGTCTGAGGCAGAAACCATCCTCTTCCAGGGAGGCACAGAAAGGTGTCCCAAGGCCTGAACAAACAGCGGGTGTTGCTGGCCATCATCCTGCACAGAGCTCCTCAGACATCTTCATTCCTCGCACGTGACCCCGGCCATTCCTCCATGCCGTCAATAAAGCCAGAGGCAAACAAGGACGTGGAGATTTACTGCTGTTCAGTGCTAAGGGCCATGCTGGGTGCTTAAACCTTGGAGTTATGGGAATCAGCAAAGTGCTGTAATACCTGGCTAGACACAGATGAGCAGCTGCCATGGTGAATAGTTCTGGCTCAGAAAGTGCCCAGGGAGTTGTAGGAGATGCAGAACCCCAGAGCATCCAGAGACAAAGCCCAAACCATGGACCAAAGGGAGGAGACAGAGCTCAGAGAAGCAGCTTCAGCTCCAAGAAAACCAAAACCCACCCATAAACCAGGCAAGACCTGCAAAGCAAAGGCTTTATTGCAGGGGCCTGAGGAGCACACAACAGTTTTGGCTCTTGGACACCCATGGGATGCGCAGGAGCTGGGTTAGACCTTGAGCCTTGCACGGTGCATCCAGGCTTCCCCCAGCAGCTCGCCCAGCAGGCAGCCAGCAACGGGGGGAGCGCCATGCGGGCACCGGCCCCCTCCCCAGCCCTCCTTCCCCACTCCCCACAGTAGGCAGATGCTGGAAATCAGTGGGCTCCAGCTGCTTTGCCAGTACCAAGTCTCAGGCAGTCAATCAAAGCATCAGCTTGAAAGTGTTAAAGGCCCATGTCTGTCCTTATTATAATCACAGCACTACACCTTGTCGCCGCATGTGCCCTAATGCTGCAATATTTTGCACATGATTTCACCAGCTGCTGCTGGAGGCATTAGGGAGCTGATGCTCCTTCGCTGCTCTGTGTGTTTTCTTGCTTGTTTGCAGTTAAGCCTCTTTTTATACTGACTTTTCTTTATTTATTCTCCTTTCGCTTTACAGCCCCCTCCATGGCTGGTAGTGCCTTTACCAACACTCAGCCAAAAAGTGCACAAAACATCAAACAAGGCAGGCTTGGGCTTAGGGCGGGAGAGGCTCAGCACTGTGCTGCTGGGGGCTTGAGTTAATGTACATCAACTTAACATGAGGATTCAGCCTTGCTGTTGGCATTCACCATAACCCCTGGCCCAGCATGGTGTGCAGGAGCTGGTGGGGCAGGAGGAAGCTGCTCTGCTCCTCAGCAGGGAGAGTGCAGGGGTGAATCCATCCCCCTGGCTCCTCTGCTCTCTCTCTGGCCCCAAAAAGCACACAGGGTATGGTCTGGAGCCCTTTCTATCCTGCTCCCTGGCCATAGGGGACAAAAGAGCCTTATTCAATAGGCAGCCCAGCCTGGGTGGCCCTAAAGAGCTGAGGAAATAGTAATAAATGTGGGGATGAACCACAGAAATTTGATTAAAGTAGGGTAGCACCCACCTGAGAGCTCCATAAACACAGGGCTTTTCTGCCTGACCCTAACACAGAAAGATCTTACAGGCAGCCAGAGCACCCAGGGGTGCAGCATGGCAGGGACAGTCTGCTTAGCAGGGCAACTGTTGGCCACAGATGGAATGGTCCTATGGGTTAACCAGGGATGCCTATCCAAGGTTGTGCACCCACAGCCCGAGGGCACAATGAAAAAAAATAATCTCACCTTTTTTTTACTTTCCCTAAATGCTATCACTGTCTGCTGATGGGCTGTCCCTCAAAACTGTCCCCACTCTGGCCATCGGGTGCAAAACTGAGTATTGCAGGAGATTAATGACCTTAGAAAAATATAATTACACAACAGGGCTCTGCTCTTAATAACTGCGTATTTTACTTGTCAATGTGCCTTAATTGAAAATGAGTAGGCGATACAAGTTGCAGTGGAGTTGGCTGGCAAGCCTTTAACGCTATATTAATTGTAGTAATTAGCAGTCACTTTATGTTGGAGTCATCTATAAATAGGGGGTCCATTAGTTTAGCAGAGAGTGTGATTTAAAATGCAAATAAAATCCCAATTATACATATAAATCACTTCTTTCCCCCTGCCCCCCAAATTTACAGTCATGAAAGGACTATGATGATGCTCTGGGTGAGCATTGGTGAACTTGCCCTTAGGAAAGGAAGCGGTTTGGTTGTTTGCCATTGCAGGAGCAGCTGGGATGATCTCAGCAGCCCAAGGAAACCCGGGCAGAAGGATTTCCCCCCAGAAGTGACTTTGCTTGGTGTTTCCTTGGCTGTGGACCTTTGCCAGGCTGCTGGGTGATGGGCATCATCTAAACCAGCACCCTGGCACTCACTGTCCCACACCTCGGGCTGCTCAAGGCAGTTGGAAGGGCACTGGATAAATCCCAAGAGCCATGTGGTGAAGAAGCAGACCACAAAGCCAAGTGCTTAGCCTCTCTGTCTTGGAGTGGTGGGAATGCTACCAGGACCACCTTTTGGGGAGAAAAAAACACCCAACAGCTGTAAAGACACAGGAAAATGGAATGCAAGCACCGGCCAGAGTGAGCCATCACTCCAGCGATGGGAGCCCCATTGCACCCAGGCACGCTTCCATGCTCACAGCCCATTAATGACATGCTCCACTTACTTGATTATTATCAAAGGAAGAACAAGTAAGAGAGAAAGAAGGAATATTCTTTTATTAACACAGAATCACATTAAATTACAGCCTGTACTAGCAGGGACAAAGTAATGCACTAAAATAAAGTATCAGCTCAAAAATTCCAAAAAGCAGAACTATTAAAAATTAAAAAACAAACACAAAAAAAATTTTTGTAGTGCTGACCAGTTCTTGGTTGAAAAGAGATCATCCATTCACCCCCGCTGGCATGGCTCCTGCCTGCTGCTGGGGTGCAGATCTATTCCTGCACTGCTATTCTTGAGCAGGGAAGAAACAACGATCTTGGGGAGAAAAAAAAGGAGAAAGAAAAAAAAGAGGAAAAAAAAAAAAGAAAAGGAAAAGAAGATGAGAGGTCTCTATCTGCCACAGGAGCAGCTCCCATTCAGGTGCTGTAAAAAGCCTCAGCACATTCTAATTGAAGATACATTTTTATTAACTCTTCACAGAAGATTTCACGCATTCAATAATTTATCTTCCTCAAAAGTGACTGTATCACAGAGATGAGAGAGGGGAAAGAGCCGCCAACTCCCTTTCCTCTCCGCCGCTCCCTACAGGCACCACAGGCTGGGAGGGGAGATGGGTCGGGACCCTTGAGCCCCCCGCTCCGCTCACCCCCCCTCCACCCTGACATGAGACCTGTGCTCCGGCTGTCCCCACCAGCTCTTTTTTGGCTCCTAAGTCACTGGACTGAACAAATATGGACCAAACAAATCCCTCTAGTTCTTCTCCCATGGTCATCCCCCCATGGCCCCCCTCGTCCATTCCTCCTGCCCCCTCCTCCCTGTGCCATAAGCAGCTCTGATCATGTTTCCCCAGGGAGGAGGACGAGGAGAGCAAACCTCAGGACACCCTCACCCCTCCTCACAGCACAGCTCTCCGGCCAGCACAGCCCATCTGGGTGAGAAAATCCCGCAGTGTGCAAAGGGGAAGAGAAATAATGCTTCTCCATCCACATAATGAAAGGCTTCTCGAGACGTAACAGACAGGAAAAGCCCCTCGGTCCCAGCCTTTGCAACGAGCTTCTGCTAATTATGGCTTTAGCTCCGAGCGCATTCCCTCCTGCCAGCACGAAGCGCCAGGGCTGTGCTGGGACGCTCTCTGCCGCAGTGACTCACCGGTGATGTCAGGTCAGGACACGGTCCCCCCTTCCCGCAGGAGGAGATGCACAAAGCCACGTGGAGCAGCAGCAGCAGCATGAGGGGATGACTGAGTCTGGTGGGGCAGTAGGAGACTGCTCGGCTTTGGGTCGGCAAGGGGAAAGTGTCCTTCTCCATGTGCCCAAACCACAAAGATCTTGGAGTCCCAATGTCCAGCAAATCAGGAAGAGCAGAGGACAAAGACAAAAGTGAAGAGAATGTGGAAGAGCTCACATGGATGTTTTTGAGCCCCAAGCGCAGTAGATGAAGAGTTCTTCACCCCAGCAAATTCCCATTCTGCTGCTTGACAGGGATGCAGGAGTTTCAGCCACTGCTTCAGCAAAAGCTGAATGAGCATAAACCAGAGCAGGGGACTGGGCTCCAGTTCTGTCCCAGTATGTCCAGCAGTACAATCAAGGTCCCCAGTGTCACTGCTGTGAAGTCTCATTGGCTCCCCAGGGAAGGACCCAGCAGGTCTGCACTGATGGTGCATCAGGCACAGGGGAACCTCAGCACCTCCAGCTCACCGGGTCTGTGGTTCAGCTCTGCCTGGAGCCACAAAACACCTTACCTCAGCCTTCCCCACGCACTGGGGCTCGGCAGCCTGGCTCTGTGCTCTCCTTAGACCACTTCAAACCACAGGCGATCCCCTTTATGTGCATGGGGTGATGCCACCTACCTCTGGTTTAAGGAAGATCAGGAGCAAAGCCCTCGAGCCAGAGAAGCTGGGCTGATGGGCTTCAGAGACCAGCATTTCTTATCAGGATTCTTGCTAAGTCTAGAGAAAAAAACCACACAGAGTATTTCTTGCAGTTTACTCGCAAACACAGAGCAACCAGATACAGAGAAGTGATTTGTCTTCAAATGCTTTCCTCTGGCCCACACTTCAGCCATGTCTGCGGGCTCTTTGGAGCATTCATAGGAAAGGCCAGAGTGAAGCTGAATATTTGTAGATCCATCACTGTTGCTTCACCCCTGGCAGCCAGCTGGAATTATCATAGAGTGAAAAGGTGGGAGGAAACAATCAATAAAAAGGATGAGGTTTCCCCTCCCCCAAATCGTCCCCAGACTTGGAAGAGCAACTCAAGGTTCATCAGACACATCAATACTCAAAAGAGGCGACAGGTCTTCTGCTGCACACTGCCTTCTCTGTAGCAGTTTAATGGAGAACCTGGGATTTACATTGCTAAAAACACTCTCAGGTATGAGTCCTTTGAGATGTCGTGGCTTTCCCTGACCCTTCTGCAAATGTGTCCTCTCCAGGGCCTGAAGGAAGGGAGCAATGGCTCTGTGAGTGGAGTGAGCTGTGCTCTGAGTGCTGCCTCTCACCAACATGCTTATCATAAGAGGGACAGGGGGGAAAAAAGATGAAATAACATAAAAATAAATACAGAAGCAACTTTGGCATGGAAGGCAAAACAGGATTGATCTTTCGGTTGACTTACTCTGAAAATTGCTTCTCCACTGCCCGTTTATGCACATTAATTGAACGTCTGGCCCGGCTGCATGTCTGTTTAAGTCCTCTATCAATCCCCTTTCAGATGAATGCTAGATCAATAGGGTGGTAATTTAATAAAGGACATTTTCAGTTGTTTTTTAAAAGCCACTGATGGGATTTAATTCTTTCCTGTATTTAACAAGAAAAGGGGCAGTGAGAGAGGAGAACCAGGGGTCAAGCCACGATCCGGTGCTTTCCCTTCCCAGCAGCATCCTTTTCAGATAAGGTTTGTGGTGAACTTCACAACACTCCTAGTTGTTCTTCATCCTTCTTGAGACGTGGTACAGCCACCTGTGATCAACACAACAGCCCTGGTGTGACACTGCCTCTGCCAGAGTTCCCACAGGTTGGCAGCAATTTCTAGGAAGCAAGTTTTAGGATGGTGCCCTCACACACCTCCCAGGAGCAGCAGCAGTGAGCTAGAGAGCACCCGGGAGCCCGTCTCATCCTCTCCCTCACCAAAGTAACATGAGTTCATTTGACAGCACTGCTGGGACATACGAGAGTACCCTCATCTGTCCCCAAACTCCAATCCTGCTCTCAACATTTGTGTCACAAGGATCAGTCCTCCAGCATCTTCAGAGATCCGAGCGCAAGGCAAGCTTCAAGCCAGCACACCACAGTACTGGGGATGACACATCCATCTCCTGTGGCTTTTCCAGGCTGAAAAAGCTGCCAAGTTCAAGGCACCTAATGATGCCTCAGGTTGTCTGTCCCTTGCAAGAGGTTTGTCCAAGGAAAGAGGCATGTCCATGCTGGATGTTTAATCACTAGGTTGAAAAACCAGAGGCAGAAGAGCTCTACCAAAAGCTCCTTTGGATTTATGAATTGTATACATTAGGGCTTCACTAGGCAGGGATTAACATCTTTGACCTCCTCCAACACCTTTGCTCTTGTGCTGCTTGGTTTCAGCCCAGAACTGGTCCTGGTGCCGGAGTGCCTGGCTGGCCTTTGACGCGCATAAGCCTCCTGCTCTGTTTAATGACATTCTTTCTTCCCAGCCCCTGCACGGTTCGGTGATGAGAGCAATTCCCCCGATCTGCAATGTGCCCTCACACCAGCACAGCCAGATTCCCCCTTCCCAGCCTCCATCTCCAGCCTGTCCATGTTTAATTTCCTCTAATCGCCCTCTTCACAGCCATCCTCTCTAAACCCTTTATCTTCCTCCAGGCTGCAATTCCCTCCCTTTGCTGCTCCTCCATTTCCTTTCTGTGATGTTTTGCCCACAGCTATCTGCATTACAGTAGTTTAACCAGCGCTGTGCTGGGAGAAAGGATTATGTCCTGCCTTTCTGCTCGGGTGTCCCTGGCCACATGTCCCAGGACTGCCTTTCCCTGCTAACAACAAGCATTCATCCCAGAGGCCATACCAGAGCCAGCTCTGCCTGCATTACTTCTGTCCAGCACCACTGAATCATTTTTGTCATCGATATGTGGCTTTTAGATCATATCCTCATTAACCTGATTAACGGTCTCCCAGCTTCACACATGTCTGTGCTGCACTCAGCTCCTTGCGTGGCTTTGCCGGACTGTGGTCACGGGGCAGAGCTTCCCCCCCAGCCCAGTTTGCTCCAACCCTTAGGCTCAACCCCCGGCTTCAGCAGGGCACCATGGGGCTGGTGGGTGAGGGACAGGGAGACGTGGCTCCCTTTGTCCCCATCCTGCTGGGTTGGTCTCTTGGAGGAACTTACTTGATGCCAATACCACTGGAAAACCCTTGATTTGGTGGCAGGCAACTGGGCAGCCAGCAAGCTGTGATTGCTCCACCAAAAACATCCATGAGATTTGGCTGCAAAACTTCCTATATTTATTTTCTTACAAGCCCTCATCAGCGTGCAGGGAGCTGACACAGCGCCCAATGGCATTCCTGCTGCAGCGTGGTCCTGAAGGCTATTCCTCGAGAGAGGCTCTGGCCAAACACCCTCCCTCTGCTCCAGAGCAGCAGCCACGCATCGCATCACAGGAGAGAAACTGGAGAAGCCCATATCTATAAATAAAAGACATGAATTAAACATGACTCTTGCATTTTCAAGGGTCAAATGAGTATTCGGTCACTTAGCAATATCATCTACTCCCACAGAGGAAAAAAAGGGAGAATAACAATAAGTGTTTATCATTACTTGTTGTTTATCAAGTGACATTTTGAAGGACCAAATCTCACCCCTGCTGCAAGCGTGGAAGCAAAACTCAGTCCCACATGTTTCCTCTTAAACACACAAACCTCCTTAAAAAAAGGCAGGTGATGACTGTCCCCATTTTAAAGCTGGGCAAAAATTTTTGCAAAGATGCTAGATAGATTAATTTGACATACTTTGGCCGAGATGGGAATACAGCCCAGCCTCCTGCCTTTTCAGCCTGCTTTCCAGGCAGGGGGGATAACAAGACCCACACATCTCCGAGGGCAATAGTGGATCTTCCTTCATTTGGTAGCAAATGCACCCTGCGATGGCAGTTACCAAATTTCAGGCACTCCTCTGAAACATGTTATAAACTCCCTAATTTTTTTTCAGTCTGCCCAAACAAACCTCACAGCACACTGCGATGCAGGCACTACTGGTGGAGCTGAAAAGGCCATGAACACCACCTCTCTAGCACTCCCCAAATACCAATTGCCAGTCCTATCAGGGAGCACAGAAAAAAAATGAACGGCGATGGATCGGAGGTGTCAACAGCTTTTCTGCTCCATTGCAATCGCTACAAATCACAGCCAGATTTTTCATTTCCAGGCTGGTAATAGATGATAAGGGACCCAAGCCAAGCTCCCGACGCCTGAGACTCTCCCCATCTTGCTGGAACAAAATAACTTCACACAACCCCATCCAAGCTCATCAGTGGAGAATGAAGCCATAAAAGTCAGAGCTGCATACCCAGCCTCACATTCCCGGCTTTTGTAATTCAGGACTCTCTCAAGCACAAGAAATTCCTTCTCGTGCTGTGCCGAGACTTTGCATGATGAAACTTGCCCAGAGTGAGCTAAGTTGGAGACTCCTGAAAGCTGGCAGTGCTTCCCGCTCCGGTGCCCATCACCATCAGCTACAACTGCACCGGTGACATGCCCAAATTGGTTTTAACACACAGGCAAGGTCGGATAATGAAGGGAACCACCTATTTATCTGCTCATGGGGCTGCTTTATCGATATGTCACTCCCCATGTAGCAGAAATTTCATGTAACGTCATATTTCCTTTGGGTTAATTTACTTACAGGTGTCAGATTGACTTAATTCCTGGTCTCCTTAATTGGCCCCACTGTTAATACCAGCTCACGTGCCTCTATTTCTCCGAGGCCTCTGTTGCTCTTGCTGTAGCAGCCGCCACCTCCTTCTTCACCTGCCAAAAATATCCCAGAGACGGAGATCTGCAGAAGGCGAGACCTACCCCGTGTGTGCGACAGATCAGTGGCGACCTGAGATTGAAGCTAATTAAGAATAGTAAAGGCATGACAAGATGTTCACCCCCAAACGCAACTTGCTGCCTCGGGAGTCTGGCACCACGGCAGACATGGGACTGCACAGAGGGGTCCGCTCCAGGCGGCTGGGTTTCATCTGTATTTTTAAAAGAATAAATGCACTGCTAAAGTGGATATTATCAAGAGCAAGGTGCACATCAGACTTAAGCAGGAATTAAGCCTTTGGCCCTAAGGAAATGCCTTTTTACAAGGGCATGTAGTGACAGGACAAGGGGTAATGGCTTCACACTGAAAGAGGGTAGATTTAGATTAGGTGTAAGGAAGACGTGCTTCACTGTGAGGGTGGTGAGGCACTGGAACAGGTCGCCCAGAGAAATTGCAGATGCCCCATCCCTAGAAGTGTTCAAGACCAAGTTGGATGGAGCTTTGAGCAGCCTGGTCTAGTGGAAGATGTCCCTGCCCATGGCAGGGGGGTTGAAACGAGACAATCTTTAAGGTCCCTTCCAACCCAAACTGTTCTATGATTCTATGAAATCCTTGCCCAGGCATTGCAAACACCCCCGACTTTTGCAGCCTGCCTAGGCGAGAGCCCCCAGCACTCCCAGCCCCAACCTGCTTCCAGCAGCCCCCGGGATTTCGTGACTCAGGTGCTTATCAGGAGTCCAGCGCCGGCTGCGTGGTGCAGCACCTCCTCCCCTTCCAGGGTACCAGCCCAGCCTTGCAGATGCTGCAAACAGAAACCCACAGACACATGGAGCTTTTCCAGTCTCAGACTCCCGGAAACACCTTCAGAATGAGCAGCACTGTCAACAAATGTATTTAAATTTAAAAAAAGAAAAAAAACCCAAAACACACAAACCCAAACCTGATGTGCTTTTAAATTGGAAAATAAATTAATCGCACAGAAGACAGAACAAAAAAATTATTAAAATCTATGTAGTCTTCCATATTTTCCTCCCAAAATTAGGAGGCTGGATGCTCAGCTGGTGTAAATGTCCTTTGAATGGCACTCACGTTAACGATCCTACACTGATTTACACCACTGGAGAAATTAGCTTCCTCTATGCCTGGGTCTCTCTGCACATCTGTCCTTTGAGAATCAATAAATAAAACTTGAAACTAATATTCATCCACCATTTATTCTGCTTAATTATTTAAACTTCAGATTCTGGAAATAATAAAAAGGAGTAATAAAGAAGAGATTTACCATCCACCGCAATTGCTGGAAGCATCCCATGTTATTTCCTCCTTTACTTTTTAATCTTTCCCTCTCTTTTTTTTTTTGGCTCACCAAATTGAATCAATTTATTAAAGTTGTTGCAAAACTGATTTGCTCTGATCTATTGGTGGTGATGAAGAGAAATGGGCTGCTCCTCTCTCCCGTGTCCCCCAAGTCCCACTCATTAAGAAGGATAACGCTGTGCCATCTAGGGAGCAGTTTGCAGCATGCCTGAATGGTAAAGACTGATTAAAAGCAAGATGTGACTTTGGAGGGTAAATGATACTTGTGATGACAAATTGTGAGAAGGATCCAGCCAAGAGATCCCAGCTCCTATAAGACAGGCTGCAGAAGACCGGTCCCTGCAGAAATCTGACTGACCTTCCACAGTAACTTGGGAAAGTTGGGATGGGCAAAGCCAACCTACTTTAAAAAAGAGACTTTCTTTGATCTCGGGCCTCATCTTCCCCACTGCCTGACAAATGGCTGGGGATGGTTTCTGGATTTTTGGGGCTCTGAGTCTGGATTGTCTTGGACAGATCCATCCCTCCAGGCTCCATCAGGACCTCATGACCCAGACCAAACTCTGCCTGAAAAATCACGCCATGCTTCAGCTGCTGGAGGATTAATGGACCTGCTGGCTGCGCCAGATGAAAATGAGAAAAATTGCCTAGTGAGACAGGAGCTGATAAAGCTACGTTTCTGCGAAACGCAGGGGCTCCGATCAGGGAAGGGTCCTGCCCTGCCTGCACTCCTGCAGACCGGGCTGCAGAGCAGGGACAGCCCGCAGCATGCCAGCCCCTGCTCCCGGGCAAGCTGTCTCCCTGGGGCCATGAGCGGGAGCAGCAGGCGGCTGTCTGAAATGAAAACGTCAACGTGCCAGCTGTGATGGGCTCTAATTCCAAGCGTTTTGACAGGCCTGTCGCCTGCCATGTTCTCCCCATGCCCCACAGAGATGAGCCAGGCGTCCTTGCCACGCCACGATACAGCACGAGTTCCCCGAAGCATTGTGGTGGCTTGGGGGAAGGAGCTGTGGAGGGGTTGGGATGAGTGGGCTGGCGTTGGACACCTGGGTCCGCTGCTGCTCCCACATCCCCCGCTCACTAGCGGGGATGTGCACTTTTTGTGCACCACCATGCGCAATCTGTTTTCCCGAGGTTTTGTGCATGCTTCAGAGCCCACGCTGAGATAACCTGCAGAAGTACACCCTGCTCACGTGGAAATCTTCACCTGCAAGGGATGGCTTTTGGCCTCTGACAGGGCCTGTGCGGCAGAACAGTGTCTGTGCCAGGGCTTTGGAAACATAAGGACATGCCATTTTTTCCTTGCCAACACAGAAACAGCATTAAAACACTTTAGCCCAGACCAGGGCTATTTAACCCATGCACCCAGATCAGGTTAATCAAGCCTGCCACGCGCTCCTCGGGCAGGCCAGTTCCCCCAGTCCGCGGCGCTGAGAGCACAACGATGCTGCAGGTCTAAGCCACGTGTTTGCTAAGACTCTTTCTGGTCCCACCGTCACCCTGCCCACAGCACCGCATCCCTGCCATGCTGCAGCAAAGTCCTAAGAGAAACCAAGAAGCAACCAGATAGCCTACAATCTGCCAAAACCCCAAGGGGGTTTTGCCATTGCTTGTCCCGGGGTCACACACCTCTGCTCACCCCCATGGCCACCAGCTTGGTCAGCACATCACCAGTGCCAGACCAGCATGACACACAGCAAGATTTAGTCCACAAGCTTCCCCCGGCTCCCCAGCTGGCCTCACGCCGCCGGGTGCCTCCTCTCTCCCCAGTTTCTATTTCCAGCCGCCTGCACGTCTGCAAAGCCCCAGCTCCCGCCGGCAGCTGCTTTGCCAGATGGGCCAGCAGCTGCGTTGCCACCACCGCCATGCTCGGCACCAACCCGCTGGCAGTCCCCCATCCCACTGTGCTCCCTTGATGAGCCAGCACTGATCCTCTGCACCCTGGCAGCTACAGCTCCTGCAGAGAGCGTTGCTGCAGAGGCCATGGGACTTCATGACATAGAGAGCACCTGGATCTGGCTTTTTTGGGGTCTCAGTTGCACATACAGCTCTCTGCTTGCTGGCCAGGTCAGCCTGCAGCCTGCTGTGCTATCCGTGGGGTAGAATGTCCAGAGATATAGTCCTCGACAGCGAGTGCCACTTTTGCAAGCAGGGGGACATTGCAGCACTCAGAGGCAGCACCTGCCAACACCTTGGGGCACCCAGTCAGCAGCCGTTGCTGGCATCCATCGCCGAGGGGGTTTCTCACCCCAGGGACTTGGCAAAACCCCCATGGCAATGCAGGGAGCTGGACAGACCCACGGATGAAGCCACGAAGCAGCTTCCCTTGCGCTCTCCGCCTGGCTGAGTTACTGCATTGCTTCCCGGAGGCTGCTGCCAGCGGGACGGCTCCGGCAGCACCGACACAACTTCCCTCCTCCCCCGCTCCCCGACCCATTTCCCCAAGACTGCTTTTGCTGGGTGCATTCAGAGTGACTCGCACCATATGCCGCGGATCCAAGCACCCACCAGGTTCTGCTGGCTTTTGAGAAACAGGCAGCAAAGTGTCAGGACTCACATGTTACACCAAGTAATTCAGGATCAGAAAGAGGGCAGAGCTGCCACGCGTCTCCCGGCAGCCTGCCCGGGGTCCTGCTCAGTGGGATGCTCAAGCCAAGGGGGACCAAGGAGAGAGACTGGCTCTCAGGATGCATTGCGAAGGGGAAAGGCACCCATTCCTGGCACTCCCGACCTCATTCTGGCCCTCTTGGTGCTCAGCACCTTTCTGCCTCCACGGAAAAACCAGTTAAGCCCCTTCCAGCAGCAAAGGCAGATCTAACAACGGGGTCTGCATTTCCCAGACTAAAAAGGCAGAATTTGGAGTCCTGGTCTGCATGCACTGGAGATGTTAGCTGAAGGAGGAAACTGAGACCAGGCTTTTGGGGCACAGCACTTGCTGCGAGGCTGACAGTGGAGCTTTCCGAGGCCATAAATCCCACCCAGGGTTCATTTTTGCTGTGCTGAAGGAATCGGCACAAGCACCACATCCCTATTTTGGCAAGAGTTTCACCAAATATCAGACAAGTGCACAGTTTGAAAGAGCAGCAAGACAGGTGACAGGTACAAGCTAAAAGAAGTGAACAAAAACTATTCATAAGATCACAGACCCTAATCCCTAAGTCTCCAGCAATGAAGGTCAAACAAACAAGCCACAGCCCAGCAAAGGCTATGCTGGGGCCAGGGATCCCAGTCCACCACCTTCCGTACAAGGTCACTGAAAGGTCACCTTTCCTCTCCCCAGAGCCACAGAAATAGGTTAAAAATTAAAAAGATGGGAAATTTTTCACCATGGAGATTTTGAGAGCCAGCGATTAATAAATAAAAATAAGTATTACTAATACCGGGCTTTTATACCGCACTTTAAATTGCAAATTACTCTTGAAGCGTGTATTATTAATTAAATCATTTGCATCCACTATGGCCCTAATATATAATTATTTATCTTGATAAATAATTTGTGGAGGAATGTAAGGCTGCACTAGACTTGCAATAAGATCTTTACAGCAACTGGACTGAGCCTGCTTGCTGCAAAGTCTTGTCTATATTTATAATCACTCAGTTCCTGGTGTCCCCCAAAAGGCAAGCAGCTGGCTGCTGTCCTCAGGTATACAGGGACCTAAGCAAAGTCCACACAGCCCTGATGGAAACTACTGTAGGAGGTTTGGTTTGTTTGTGCACTTTACATTTGGTGAGCTGCTGGGACCAGCTGTGCAGGAAGGAAGAGGGATTGCCGTATCAAGCTCGACTACCAAAACCCCTGCAGCAGCCACTGCTCCAGCAGGGAAAGCTACCTGAATCTATTCAGAGGACGCTTTTGCAATCCCTTCTCCCTTTGCCAGCACTGCCCTGAGCGATGAGGCTGGTTTATGGCTCAAAGCATCTGATCTCCAGCTTCTGCAAACACAAACAACAATTTTCCATCCCACATGCCTTTCACAAAAATGCCTTGTTTTCGGAGGTGCCAAGGCCCGGAGGCGTTCTGAGGGTTGGGCAATGGTGGTGAGCTCAGGGCCAGATGGATGTTTGGATTCTGTCCTTCCAAATCCCACTAGAGGCCCCAAATCCATGTCTGTTATCCTCAGACCCTGCAAGATTATAAACCACTGGAGGAAGGATGCTGTCCTGGCTCGCCGCTGGGTGGCTGGACAGGACAGGCTGGAGGCTCGAGTGGGCTCTGCAGTCCCTCGGGCTCCTGCCTTGGGGCTGCTGCCGGATCCCAGACAGACCCAGGGCAAAGATAAGAGGCATTCAGCTGTCTGAAACAAAGGACAGACCTTGAGTTGGGGGGAAGGAGGTAAAATGAAGAAGGAACTCCCCTACATGAATTACCGTAGGCTCAGAGACCAGCCTCCATCCCAGTGCCCAGCTTTCCATGCCATGGGCTCCAGATGGGATGCAAGCTCTCCCCCCAAAGGGGAGGACTAGGCAGCCCCCCCTGCAAGAGCTGCAGGCTCGCATTTCGCTTCGGAAAATGAATCCTTTCAGCGGATCCATCCCCTCCACCGAGGTTAATTTATTAGCAGGGGAGGGAGGAGCCCCGTTGTTTTAATGAAACGTTTTGGCTGGGTGCACAGAAAATGTATTCACCTAATAGACCTATTATTCCTCCTGTATAGCAGACCAACTTCCCCATTGTGTTTTATCCTTTACTGCATTAGAAATTTAGTCTTTTATTCTGCCTTCAAAGCAGAGGCTGCCAGGCAAATGAATGTACGGGAAGGTTTCAATGGATATAAAGCGCAAGGCATCCCCGCGTGCAGCAGGCATCTCCGCCAGGCAGCCCGGAGAGGCACGAGGGACGCATTCACCATGAACCTGTGCTCATCCTCCCCGCACTCTTCCCCAAAAATCCATCTCAGCAGCCTCCTCCCTAATATACCCATCCCTGGGGCAGCTCCACGTGACAGCTGCAGTTAATACTTTCCTGCCACAAGATGTTCCAGCGTATCTGTCCCTTTGGTGTGTAAATTACAATTATTTTCGGTGCAAGGGAAATAGAGATGAAGTTAACTCTGTTTTACAGCTTGGAGGACCTGACTGAAAAATTACACTATGTTTTCACAGCTGTTTCTCATCCATTAGACTTATCTATTTTAAAACGGTCCTCACCAGAAGCACTCACTCACGGGGGATTTCCTTCACCTCCTGCCCCAGCTTGCCAGATGGGGAGTCAGGATTTCTGTCTGGGAGGCTGATGCAGAGGATGGCCGTGAGCAAGGCTCCTTGCCTCCACTTCCCCGCCTGCAAAACAGGGCAACTGACCCAAATCCCAGAGGAGGGTCAGCATGGGGTGAATGCAGACCAGGGCAGGGAGCTGAGTGCTGTGAGAAATAGCATCTCCAGGGTGTTTGAAAGCTGTAGAAAACAAGGCAGAAAGAGGGGAGAGTTTTCAGCACCTGCTTTTGCTTTCGTAGCACTGCTGCAGCTGCCTCCCAGCAACAACACCAGGCTTAAATCAATGTACACTGACAAAAAGTCTCTGTTGGCACAAACTGCACAGTGCCAGCACCAGGTATCATCGAATATTTGTTCTGGATATTAAAAATGCAGCCCTGATAGGAGCTGAGGGTAAACAACCTCCAAACCCATAAGAAACCTCCGTTACCGATCAATAGGTCTTTAATACCCCCCTACTTGGGAAAAAAAAAAGATGACAAAACCCAGAAAAACAACCCCACAACTAATAGATTAATCCTGTCAAAAGAGCGGGGAAGAGCCACCTAACAGAATCACAGACTGAAAAGTTACAAACTAGCAATAGGTGACAAGTAATTATAGAACAGGAAAATGTATAGGGAACTCATTTGGGTGAGCAGCGACTGATTAACAGTTAGAACATTTATTTTCTTTATTTATGGCCTGGCATTGCAGAAAATTGATATGAAACACCCCATATACTACACGGCTGGTGACATGTTCAGCAAATGAAGAGTCTGGGAAGAAATCAACCTGAATTATACCCACTGTTACTCAACGTCCCCTTCGTGCCTCTCCCATCCTTTATAGAAAGAAGCGGTGGTGACACAGCATGGCTGTGGCATCTCAGCATCCCCTGGCTCAGCAGTACGTGGGGAAAAAACAGCCAGGTCACATCTTCATGGCCACCACCTCCTGGATAGAGGCCCTGCAGCTCCTCAGCTAGTGACCATGTTGTCTGCAGCATTGTGTATCCCCCATCCAGGTTATGCTGTAAGAGATATTGGTGCTTAGCTCAGCAGCTGCACTGCCTAACCATCCTCTGCACCCATTTCCCTGGAAGGTTCGTGGCTCACTCTGTGGTGTGAAAGTTAACTGGGGTGGGACTTAGCCCACGACCCTCACACCCAAAAACCCTGGCATCTGACAGAGGTGCTTAAATAGGAAGCAATCCCCTTCCTCCCTCTGCTTTCAACTCATTGAAAAGCATTAAACATTAAAATTAACATTTGAGCTTTTTGCCCTTGCATGGATGAATAGCAGCAGCTCATGGCAGGCAGGTTTTGCTCCAAAGAGAAGAGCATGAATGCGCTGTAGCCCATCTTCACGGTACCAAGGGTTGGAGCATCTGTGTGGGGCAGGATGGAGCCCACACACCCCGTCGGTCTCTCCCTCTCCAAGCACCCAAATCCACATCCTACAAGGAAAGCTGCCCCACTCCCAAGATAAAAGTAGAACCATGAAAGGCTTACAAACCCCTAAATCAGCTGTGGTTAAAAGGCTGTTCTCACAGGCAGCTTTCCCCAGGGATGAAAGGCAGCAGCAGCTTTGATGAAAAACTCACTGTCTGCAAACAAAAGCAACTACAAGCAAACGGCACCTTGCAGAGTGCTCTCCTTGGGGTGCAGGGGGGGCGGCCAGGCATCCCCAGATGATGGGGAGGGGAGATGGTGCTGCAGGTGGGCTCAGGAGGCAGAACAAGCAGTGCCAAGTAACTTCAGCTCCATCACCCGGAGACCCAGCGAAACAGGCCTCCAGTGCAATGTTTGCATTGAAAAATGGCTTTTCATGGAAACTTCTCAACCACAGTAAAAGTTCCTTACATTTGGAGGGGGAGAAGATTTCCAGCACGCTCAGAACAGAACATCTCCTTCTCATTTGCCTTCAGAAGTGCCATCTCTTTTTCAAGATCCTGTGTTTTGTGCTGGTGCGTGAATGGTTTTAGTACAAAAAGGAGTTGAAAGGAGAAAAGCTTCAGATTTGTTAAAACCAGAATACTTCAGTTCATCCAAAACAGTTTTAAAAATTTATAATTTCCTTACATTCTCTGCACTACAAATGTTTCTCTCTGCTACTGTTTCCCAGTTTCACCCAGGTTTGGACATGCCTGCACCTACTCTGCTTCTGCTTAGGTTGCTAACAGGGTCTCCCTCTCCTCTCCCCGGGCAAATCCTCTCATCTCCCTTGTGCTACCTCCACTCTGCCTGCTCATGCCAGGGCTGGTCAGCCACTGTTGGAACCATGGAGGAATCTGGGATGCTCCAGCAGACTGAAATACATGGGTAAGGGTCAGTAGGTACCACCTATGAGCAAAAAAGTGACATTATTAGCCCCCAGTTTGAGCAGGATAAGTAAAAGTCTCCTCTAAGCTTTCCCCTGAGTTAGGTAAAGCTCAGAGCACCCCTTTAAGAAGGATGCTAAGTTATGAAACACGGTTGATTTAAATGCAAATTACTGAAAAAATACAACTTACTTTATTAAAATGCAAATTGTACTTCAAGCCTGCTGCCTCCTGCACGTCTCCCTGGCTGCTCGACAGCCGCTCCAATCGAAGCCCCGGGACTCCCAGGTGCTGACAGAACATGGTGCCTCATGCCACCGCCCCGGCATTTTGGCAGAGGAGCCGGCGCGGTGACTGCCAGGGGGACAGGGTGCCATAGCTGGGCTGCTCTGGAGGAACTGGGTGGGCACAGCCCCGGCGAGCGTGACACAGAGGAAAGTGCTGCCTTGCCACACAGCACGTTTCCCAGCCTGACTGCCTCCCTCCGAGCTCTGTGTTGTGAAAGGTGTCAGTCTGCTACAGCCTCATTTTATAACAAGATGTGGAGATCAGGTGTCCCAGAACTGCTATTTTGAAGTGAATAATTATTGTTTTCACATTTCCTGAGATCTTTTCAGATAATTTGTTCCTATAGGAGCACAAAACTAAAAAAAAAAAAAAAAAAAAAAGGTGACCAGGATAGACGCCAGGGAAAGCAGAGACACTCGCATCTCATAGCAAGGATAGGTCTGTGGCCAGCAACACCCTTGGGACCAGGATGTTGGGTGCTCATCTCGCCCAGTTACCTTCCCACAGCGGTGTGGTGCAACCAGGCTCTTAGTCCCAACACAGTGAAGGGAAAGTAAAACCCACAACCATTGCTTGCAGGATCAGGAACTGCTGCTGAGCGGTGGGGTAGCTGGCACCTTCTATCCACTCACTGCATAGCTTCAAGCAAGACCACCACCTTGTTCTTCACCAGGACACTGTGGAATCTGGATTTTTGGGACACTTAGGGACTGAGGCAGAGATTCCTGGGGGAGTTTCTCCCTTGCAGCATTTCCCCGAAACACCCCATCCTTGGAGAGCTGTGTGATACCAAGTCACCTGCTTGCAACCCTATGATTTGCCACTTTGCCCAACTCCTCTAGGACATCCTGGCTGTTGCCTTCAGCCACCAGCTGGCTGTAGTTACTGGAAGATTATTAAAGATAGCAGGGACTGGAAAAGGTCCAAAGTGGCTCGTTCTTTCCAGTAAGCCCATTCCTCCAGGAAAGCATTTAATTGCTTTTTGAATGATCCCACAGCCTCTTGCAGGAGCCTCGTGTGACCACCCAACCATCCTGGTTATTTATTCCTCCACAGGGCCTGATTTGGACTTTGTTTTCCTTTCACTTCCTATTACTGTTCCCCTAATCCTCTCCTCCAGCCCTTTCCCATCCTTCATCCTGCATCTCTGCTCTGCCCTTCCTCGCTCTGGCTTTCAAACATCCTTGTTCTGATATTTAGCAAGGCAAATGTCACCACAAGACATTGCAGGCCTTAGAGATGGATCTGAAATCAAATTTCTACATGTAAACAGCCCAGAGCATTGGTGGGGTGCAGCTAAGCAAACTAAGTCCAGCAGATCACAACAGGACACAAGCGAACCTCTAATCAATGACCTGAGGAAGGGGCTGCCCCAGGGTATGTCTTAACTCCCTGCTGCAAAACTGCCAGGGCAGGGACTGACCACACAGCCTGGGCTTGGGGCAGGTCAGCTCCCATCCTGGTCACCTCTTCCCCCTTGCATGTTTTGTAGGAACAGTGATGGGGGAGAGGAGGCAGGTGCTGGTCTCCCACCACAGACAGAGCCTCTGCCAGCTGGTATGGGACACTAAAGAAACCAAACCCGGGAGAGGAGAGCACCATAGAAGGACAATTTTCTTACTTTCAGCTATTTACAGAAACACCCATTTTGCTTAAGTTATTTAAAAATATATGTATAACAAAACCAAGGACCAAACAGACCCATGAAGCCCCCACACCTCTGTGCAACTCTGGAGGAAGTTTTGCCAAGCAAAGCCCCCCAGAGTTGTCTGACAGGTCAAATTTTCCATCCTCCACCCCCTTCCCTCCACACCACCACTGTTTGATCACCATTTGGTATTTAGCATCCAGCATAATAGGCTCATCGTCAAGCATATGCCAGCTTCGTGAAGCATTACTTCATCTATCATTGTCTCCCAGGCTGTCTCACCTACCTCCCAGGCATCATTCCTGCACCTCCCGAAACACTTTGTGCAAAGCCACCAAGCGGGCTCTGAGCCAGCGGAAAAGTTACAGCTCCTGAAGAATGAGCTGGACTTGCTGTTCCCTAAATGGGGCCCCGTCTGCTGCTAGTAGAGCTGATATATTTATTTTCATTAAATTTAATCCAGGGATATTCTTCTCCTCCCACCTCCCCTCCAGTCCGGTTGCTGAAGCAGCAGGGCTCGGGAAAGGAGCCACCTTCCAGTTGATTTCTTATTCAGAGAAGCCAGGTCCATGTTACTGTCCCATTTAATTAACATAGAGAGAGAATTGGGTTGCACTGGAAATCATTGCGCTCTGCCTCGCTGCACATCACAGAAAGCTGCCGTTGAGTTTCCTGCTCCCGGCCTCAATGCAGGAACAGAGGCACCGGATCAGGGCAGAGGCTGCCCCAGCTCGGTCCCCCCGCTGTGGGGCTGTCACCCCTCCTCCCACCCAAAAACCCCTCGTGCCAGCTGAACCACCATCCCCAGCTAGAATGGGGATGCTCCAAACTCCTGCCCTGAGATTTGTTTTCAGGCTCCAGCTCCTCCCAGCCCAGGAGATGAATTACACCAGCTCTCCCTACCTGTCACCCAGCCTCTCCCAGGTGGCAGGATCTGAATCACAAATGAAATATGTCTCCATCCCCCACACTCCCCTGCACCTGGTTTTGAAACAATAGCTAAATAACCTTCCCCTCCTCAGCTGCATAAATCACCTGGACAGGCTGAAGTGACACGGGCAAACGGCTGAGGTTTGAGGCAGTTTTTCTGGTCAAGGATAAAAATAATTAATTTAATTAAGAGCTAGAGAAACTCTGTGTTCAACTTGACTTCCAATGCCGGGCTAGGGTTTAGCCGAGAGAAGACGCATTTGGGGGTTTGGTGGAGCTGGCACGGCTGCTGCGGGTGGGCACAGCACAGGGATGCAGACAGTGGGACCATCTCAGGGTTTGCTGCTCCCTCGATGGGGAATTTATGGGACCCGATATTGTTTCTCTGCCCTGCCACGGGTTGCTGGAACAGCCCTCGGCAAGTCCCCTAAGCAGGATCTGCAGCACCCTCAGGTAAACTGGCATGGGAAGGAGGGAAAGTTTTAGGGCTAGACAGCATAAAATACTTGTGTAATCAGTGCTAAATTATGTAGCATAAGTTACACGGGAAATATCCTTAAAACTAAATTTCCCATTGTGAAGAATTGCTCCCTGTTTAGAAGCACACTAATTATTCCCTTAAACAAGGATAAGCTATAAGTAATTTAAAGGGTTTTATCACTCACACTTCGCAATAATATAATTGAGCAAGTGGCAATAAATAAATCCCAGAATAAAATTAAGGTGGCAGATTTCCCTCTGAGAGCAAGCAAGGATGCAGGACTGCATTTCCCGTGGTCACTATAGTCAGTGGGTCGGGAGGAGATCGGGGTGACCCAGGGGCCGAGGAAGACACTGACCAGGGAAAGCTCTCCCCCAGCTCAAGCTGCAAAAAAAGAGATGTCAAGGTCCCATCCTGCCCATCGCTGGTGTTCAGTCACCCTCTCCTTGCTGGGTCTGATGCTTTTCAGACCTGGCAAAGCTGTTGAGCTCTACATGGCAGAGACCCCCATGGCTCTGGATAACGATTAAAGCAACCCTTTGCATCCAGACCTGTTGATCTCCCACGCTTGTGATTAAATTTATCCTAGGCGTGTGTTTAGGATGGTGGCTAGATTTCACCTGGTGAATGATCCAGCTGCTCTCAAAGTCAATGCAAGGAGGTCCCTCCCATTCAGCTGAGCTATGGGTTAGGCCATGGATTGGTAAAGAACAAAAGCCTAATCCTGAATTTCTCACCCTGCGCTCCACACACATTTCAGAGCAGTTTCTGCATTGACTTTCGGAGCCTTTGAATCCAGCTTTCCCACGCTGGAGACCCAGGCTGAGGCTATGCATTTAACAAGAATGCAATAAACTGCACCTCTCCCCTAGTAGTTAATTCTCATTGAACGCATTCTTAATATTCAATTACTATTTATGTAACATGCGGCAAAGGATTATCCTATTAAACCTAAATTAAGTGCTTCGTTCATTAATTAATACATCTTATTTCAAGTGCTGCCAACATTTATCCCTGGAAACGTAATATTTAAAACCAAAACACACAAATGAAGGAAAAGGAGCTTGTTTGCTTGTTGCTTTTACATTTGCTTAGAGATGCTAATGAGTTATGGAGCCTGTAAAGTATTCACCACCAGCTCTGCAGGAGGGGGACTTTCCTAGAAGAGCAGCAGAGCAAAGAAGTCTGGTACTCTGGAGGCAGTGTGTTGTCTCCCTTGGTAAGGAAGCATTGGAACGTCAGCCCCTTCCATCCCCGTTTCCTCCATTTCAGTTTTAACACAACAGGGAAAACTCTTCTTCTCCCCAGCCCTATGTCCATCTTGAGAGCCTGCTCCGCTGCGCAAACACACATGCAACCCCCAGCTCTGGTTTCCTCAGGGACCCCAGATTGTCACTATCCCACGGACACAGCAGCATCGTTGAACTCCCAGCACTTTGTGGGGTCAGACCTCAGAACGCTGCTGTTTGTGGCCAGTGCTGCTTGTGCTCAGATCCTCTGCAGCACTGTGATTACTGCCAAGGGACCACTTGCTGGTTATTACATCCCTAAGCTCCTCAGAGAGCCACATCCCAGCACCACTTGACCTCCGTGGAATTACCCCAGGGAGAAATTGGCCCATAAGACCTACAACACTGACAGCAAGCACTAGGAAATAGCATAAAATCTAAATTAAGTCGAGAGTCTCTTTTCGAAACAAATTCCTTCTTGAAGAACCAAACTCAGACTTCATTACAACAACTCAATTATACACAAGGCTGAGCTCCAGTGCGCTCGCAGAGACAAGAAGTTCGCCGCGAGTATTTCATGCTTCACTCAAATTATAACTTCCTTTCAATGCAAATGGGAGGTTCAGCGAACAACACGTATTTCCCCAACACCGCTTGGAAAACAAATTACAACAACGTCTATTCAGAGGCAGAAGTGGAGCTTCTGTATCGGCAGAATCAGTCCTGGGCTGGATTTCTGTGAGCTCACTCCAGGGCCACTTTTTAGGGTGGAGAAGTGGAGTTAGATCCCCAAAGTCCTCCTATCTCTCAATAAGGGGAAGAGCAAATATGAGGCATGAAAGCTGTAAATAAATTTTTAAAGCCCCTGGGTCTCTCTCTGCCAAAGGAACTCAGTAGGATTCATTTTTTTTCAAGCCATCTTTCACTCCAAATGACGTCTTCTGAAATAAAATGACGCTTCTGGCAGGCTGCAGCTTTGCAGGAGGAGAAACCATGCTTGCAGAGGCGCTCGGGCTGGCCCGGCTGCCCTTCAACCGCTCCTCCTCCCCACCAGCATCCCCGGGGCTGCAGGAGGTGGAGCACCCCGCTCGCACCCCCAGACACCTTTGCTGCATACTCGGACCATGGGCAGAGTCCCGCTGGCAGTGATGGGTGCTGGCTCAGGCGCTCCACCAGGAGCCTCCCTGCCACCAGCTATGCTGCTGCAAAACCCCCATTCCAAAATCTGCACTTTCAAGTGACCAAAATTCAGAGTAGCAACTTTTACCTACCAGCAAACAGGGACCCAGGGAGCCCTCCTGCTCCAGAACCCAGCTTATGAAATACAAACGGGTGGCCTCGATCCCTTTTTAGAAGCACTGAGGAACATATTTTTGTCTCCTTTCCTTCCTGAGTTTCCAGCTGCTGCTATCTCGGTTTCTATCAAAGCAGCAGCTTCCCCTGGGCTCGCAGGGAGGTCATAAGATTTCATGTTCTTTACAGAAATCCATCAAACCGCCTCAGAAAAACCAAAAAAAAAAAGCCTGCAGGAAATCTTCCTGTTATTCTCTGGGATGAAGGAAGGGGCGGGGG
>JANZLQ010000055.1:4498990-4515401 GCA_026212715.1 Elanus axillaris
TGAACCAAGGAGTGGGTGATAACTTCATAAACCTGGGTGTAATGGGGGTGGGGGGCCCAGAAGAACAGAAAAGGGGGGAAACCAAACCAGAAGCCAGACAAATAAAATCTCATTCTAATCACGAAACAAATCATGTGGATTTTTATTTTTTCCCTGGGAGCAGGTTTCAGCCAGGGCAACATTTCTTTAGGTTATTGATTAGCAATTAGAGAGGTGGTTTAGCTGCTTCTCTGCTGTGTCCCTGTTATTCCCTTCAGAATTTCAATTGCACAAGACCTATTTCCACCCTGCAGCAGGGCCGAGAAAGCATTACTGCTCAACCCCACAGCCTTACGTCCAAGCCCTTGCTCTTGCCAAAAAGCCTCAGGGAGGAGTGCGGAAGGCAGCTTTTGGAAAAAGAAAAATACTCTGGAAAGGATAAGAAATAATCTCCATTCAATCCAGCAGGAAGCTTCCCCCGTTGGCTACTGAGAAGGAAAGGCTGTTATTTTAGGGAGATAACTGCTAATAAGGAGAGGGGTGCTGGGGACCACAGGCAGTGGCTCCACAAAGGCACTGGGCATGGGGCTGGGATGTGGAGACTGCTCAGCTCCATGGGCACATGCAGTTTAACCTGCTGGTGCTTCCGTCTGCTGTCACCCATGCTGGGTGGCCCCATGAAATGCCACCGCAACACCCAACAGCCATCGCAAGAGCAGCGTGAAGGGCAGGAGCTGGGAGCGGAGGCTCTGTGGAAAGGAGTGATGGAGCCTCACATTAAAAGCCATAAAACCCCAGGCACATCCCCCCCAAGAATCAATGGAGGAAAACTGCCGGCGTCTCCGAGGAAGGAGAGGCCAGGTGCCTTCTTTAACATCTATTTTCAAACCTTTTTATTTGGTTTCGTGTAAAAATGGGAACTTAAAAGGAAAAGAAATAATGAACTGATTTCAGATAATTCGCAAGGGCTCCAAGTACATTGTAAATGTATGCCTTTATCCAACAGGCAATTTGAGGAATTTCATAGACTGCTTTTGTACTCCTGTTTGCTGAGCAACATCCGCTACAGAAATTGAGGCTGGCTTAATGCTCTCTTTAGCACATGGAATAATTGCCCCCTGAAATTTGTTGCCTGGAAAGGTTACCAAAAAAAGAAAGGAAAGGAGAGAAGAACAACTTCCATGCCACAAAGATGATCAGAGGGCTGGAGCATCTCTCCTATGAAGACAGGCTGAGAGAGTTGGGGTTGCTCAGCCTGGAAAAGAGAAGGCTCCAGGAAGACCTTACAGCAGCCTGTCAGTACCTAAAGGGGGCCTATAAGAAAGCCAGGGAGGGACTTTTTACAAGGGCATGTAGTGATAGGACAAGGGGTAATGGCTTCATACTGAAAGAGGGTAGATTTAGATTAGGTGTAAGGAAGAAGTTCTTCACTTCTTGAGGGTGGTGAGGCACTGGAACAGGTCGCCCAGAGAAGTTGTGGATGCTCCATCCCTGGAAGTGTTCAAGGCCAGGCTGGATGGGGCTTTGAGCAACCTGTCTAGTGGAAGGTGTCCCTGCCCATGGCAGGGGGTTTGGAATGAGATGATCTTTAAGATTCCTTCCAACCCAAACCATTCTATGATTCTATGAACTTTGCTGGCTGGGGAACAAGGGAGAAGGAGAGAGAGAAAGCCGACAGCATTTGAAATGCAATTTATTCCAGGCCAAGGCATGCAACTGCAAAAAGGTGCAGGCCTAGTCCCATTCCTCACAGCAGAGGGGCTTCCCCAGCACAGACGAAGCCATGGCTGATGGGGACTGAGCTATCTCAGCTCCTGCATGGATGGGGTCCAATAAGTCCACATGTCTGAGGCAGCCTGTCCACCCGCAGCAGTGTGGGCTGGACATACCCTCTCACCCTGCATGTACCTCCAGCCCAACGGGACACACGGGCAGAGCAGCCCCTAAGCCCAACTCGAGCAGCTGAACAGCAGACACCAGCGAGGGGGGGGAGCAGGAGGATGAATGGCAAAACCAAATGAGAAAGCAGCAGAGGGAGGGAAGAAGGAAACCCCAGAGGAAAGGCTGGAGAAAGGGGTGGAGAGGGGGCGGCTGGCAGGAGGAGAGCATGCTGGAGAGGAAAGATGGCAGAGGGAAGCGGGAGGTGCAGAGACGGCAGGCAGTGTTTATTAATTTTCTGCTTGGCTGCGTTTGGTGCCATAGCTCCAAGATCATGGAGCCGCTCCACACTCTATTAAATAATTCAATCTGCGAAGAATCCAAGTGTGTAAGCGAACACTCTTATGCGTCTTAAAATTTAATTGCAGAGCTAAACAAGATTAAGTGCAAGGAAGACATAAAAGATATGAAAATAGATGCTGCAGCTTTTGTTTCTCTCGCCGCCCGAGCCCTGCACAAGAACCTTTCCCCATTTTTCACACTATGCTGCTAAAGAGCCAGAGCCTCTTTTCATCTGCTTCCCCCTCCTCTTGTTCTATTTACAGCTGTGTTTGCAAGCAGTAGGCTCGCAAATCACTTAATATCCATTAGAGCAGCTCCATTCACCCTGCTAGGCTCCTGCTCTGGCAGCCTTTCCGTTATAAATCCTCGTGCTCAAGGGTTTAGGGAATCAGCCATCAGCACTTGCTCCAGCAGCCCCTTTGCCCAGCTGGAGCCCACTGCCTCCCTCTACCCAGGCTGGCAATTGCTTCCTCACACCTGTAAATGTTCTCCTCTCCCTTTTATGCCCCTGCAATGCTCCCCCATACACACTCAGCACCCATAAATCAGCAGCTCTGAAGGGTAAATCCCAGCTACCTGCAAGCCAGGTGTAACCCAGTGCCTTCCTACACAGACTGGGTCGAGGGGATGAAAGCATCCTTGCGCTAGCACTGTGCTGGAGCAACCTGTACCCTGTGCCACTGCCCGGCAATTCTGCATTGGCACAGCTGACCTGTGAAACCTCAGGTGAGGGGCTAGGGCCTCGCCTTTCATTTGGAAAGAAGTGACAAGCCTGTCTCTTGGAACAGGGGAGCAAAGGAGAACCTATTGCTCAAAGAGGCTCAAAACCCAAGACCCTAAAACCAAGCAGAAACACTCGTTTGTTCATTCCCAAGCTACCCTCACATCCGAGGTGCCGGTGACTAAGAACAGCCTTCAAGGTTCAAAGCCCAGATGTGAGCATTAGAGATTTGCTCAAAACATATGCAAGTACACGAAACATCTGCTCCTGCCCCAAAAGTGACATACCAGACTCAGAGCTTGCCCAGCAGCCCTGGCAGCTGGTCCAGTGACGCTCCCACCTGCTTTCAGAACAGCTCCCGTGGGGCCAAAGCCCAGAAGCATCACTCAGTACTCAGCCACCAGCCTGCAAAGACCCCATGAAGGGGGATTTTGGGGTGCAGACACAACCCCAGTGGGATTGCTTGCAAGGGGTATGCACCTCTTAGCCCTGGTCCTCCGTTTGCTCACAGCTGTAATAGCATCACAGGGATGGCTGAGCTGAGCATCATCTGGGAGGGCAGAAAGGGAAGCGGAAAGAAGGAAATACAGGATAATAACAGGGGGATAACAGGGCAGTGGAGAGCTGCCTTTGCGTTCCCATGGTTTAATAGGAAGAGCCTTGTCCCTGCTCACTGAGCGTGCTGCCCATCAGCCTCCGACACAGGCAAGCGCTTTTAAGCACTTCTATGGAGAAGAGCATAAAACTTAAGTGTCACCGCAGCAGAGGGAAGGAAAATTTCACTCCATTTCACAGACAGGAAATCTGAGACCCATCGAGGCCAAAAATCACACTCATGAGGGTTAAAAGAGAAAGCAAAGAGCCTGCTGGCTCCAAACTGCAGGATTTCCCCAGCCTTTCACCCAAGAGCTTCCCACCATCCCTGGGCAGCAGCCAGAGCTCTCCCTGGGGAACAGAGCCACTTTGGGGACCCAGGGAGACCCTCATCCCTTCACCAGGCAACAAGAAGCCAGTGCAGATGTGAGTTTGGGGGCAATTAGTATTTCATGAACTTCACCACTTTTGTCATCAATAAAGAGCTCTGTGCAAGGGTGAAAAGGAGCATCTGAAACACTTTCCATGTTGAAGTCAGGAGGGGAAGGCGCAGGGCTTTTACCTGTCATGCTGGTCTCCGACACCTCCTTTGACAGCAGAACCCTGCTCCAATCTGCCTCTGTGGCTTGTCCCACTGCCAGCCCAGTTCACCTGCCTTCACCCACACTGGGCTTCTCCTGATCCCAGTTAGCTCAGCACAGGTAGCCAGCTGGGCTCCACATTCAAGTGCAATCGGTGCTGCAGGAAATGCCGAGCTTTAAGCAGGTGTTTATAATGTCAGCAGCATCATCCCATGGAATTATAGCCATGTACAGTGGGAATCATCACATGTCATTTATTTTACACTGACGGGCATGGGAGCTGTACAAAACGTCACCACAAAAAATAAAGAGTCACACAAAGTTGGCGCGTTTTCATATTTTTGCTGAAAGATCAATCAAAATGCTGACTCTTTGCAGGGAAAGCGAGTTCAAACATCTCCTGCAAGCTCGCCTTCACCCAAACAAGGCGTCACTGGAATTTCATCTTTGCTATTGCACACAAGCTCGCAGATGTATTAATATATTCTTGCAAAGGGCAAGAAATGAAACCTAAGGCTACTTTGTCTTCATTTAGTTTTGCTGCTGGGCTTTTTGCTGTTGACGGCTGCTGTTACATGGGCTGTTGGGGACGCAAACTGCCACAAAACCACGCAAACTTTCAGTGCCTGAAATCTCATCAGGAAGCCTCCTGTCCCCCAAAAGAGGGGGAATGCCTCACCAGCCCATTGCCCAGGCAGGTGTGTTAGTGACAGGGGACCCAACAGTGCTGGTTAGACATGGATGCCCCCTCCAAAAAAATTTCAGAGGTGGCACATTATTTCTCAGGCCCATCCAATGCCCCACGCACACATCCCTGCACACACCCCTCCGGTGACAGATTGCTGTTATAACATTTATAGTGATTGACAGATGGCATAGCAACAAGTGAATTAAACAGGCGCTCGCTCTGACATGAGTGGCGGTAAATGTCATAAAAGATCAACCATTACATTCTGAACGTGGCTTTCCTACTGCTGAGCGAAACCGATTTAGGTGATTTAGTGGAAATTAAGACTGCAGAGAGCACGCAGAGGAGAAGGGGAAGTTTGGAGCGGCACTGAACTCCGCTCAGAGCCTCGCCAGGAGCCACAGCGTCAGCATCCATCAGTTTGTATCTATCAGGTACAGGTCTGAGGTCACCCTCACGAGAGGAGAGGATCATCTCATCCCCCTTGTTGTGGTTCCAGCCCGTAACAAAGGACCACGCAGCTGCTCGCCCACTCCCCCCACCCCCTCCGGTGGGATGGGGAGGAGAATCAGAAAATGAAAAAAAACCAGAACCTCGAGGGTTGAGATAAGGATGATTTACTGGGGCAACACAAAAAGAGAAGTTAGAACAGTAACGATACAAATAAGAAAATATACAAAACAAGTGACGGACAGTGCAACTGCTCCCCACCCAGAACCTGGCGCTCCGCCACTTCCCCCACTGAAAGCCGAGAGACCCTCCCAGCCTGCTCCCCATTTCTATACTGGGCATGATGGCACATGGTAGGGAATAGCTCCTTGGCTAGTTCAGGTCAGCTGTCCTGGCTGTGCCCCTCCCAGGTTCCTGTGAAAATTACCTCTATCCCAGCTGAACCCAGGACACCCCTGAATAGGAGAGGGACCATGAACAGGCACTTCTCAGCTCACTTTGCACCAGGGTACCATGTTTCTTCCCTTTCCTGAGATGTGAGCATTGGACTGGAAGTGGATGAGGCCAGTCGTGCAGGTGTGAGGTTCATCCGCTGGCTGTTTCCAGATGGCAGTCCAAGACATCCCAATGCAGCCAGCCTCCCAGGACCTGCCTGCCTTGTACAATGTCAGAAGCCAGCTAAAAACTTACTGCCTTTCACCCTGCGTCTCCAAACAACCCAAGCCACATGCCTCTTGCCAGCTCCCTCACCCTCCCTGCACAACACACTCCTGCAAAACACTACCCCCCCCCCAAAAAAAACCTGTATTCCAAAGACACCTGCCCTAAAAATAATGTTATTTTGCAGTAGCACCACTTTAAATCTTGAGCAATTGAAAAACCAATTTGCACTTAGAAACATCCAATTTGTTTTCAGGTGTTGTCCCCTTAAGTCGTGCTGGGTAATCAGGGCTGGCAGAGCACACAGGGGAGCCCCCGACAGGTGCCACAAACCTCAGGGACGGTTTGCGAGACATGACAGGAGAGTCACGGGGCCAAAGCAGAGCTTCCACGTCAGGTAAATTAATTTGTCATGTCAAACGAATGGGGAGAGATACGAGCTGGGCTGAACAACCTGCCAGCACACAGGGCTCATGCACATGCAAACCTTCCTTGGTGCAGAGGGGAGACCCTGGTCCTGTGGACACGGCAAGGTCGGAGAGGGATGCGGAGGAAGGAGAGGGATGTGGAGGAAGCTCGGCTCTTTGCCTATCTGAGAGATGGGAGGTGAGAAAGTTCAAAGAGGGGAAAGGGCCAAGCGGTCCTGCTGCAGGAGAGCTGCCCTGGGTGCGAGAGGGAAGGAGCTGACAGAAGGGCTGTCACGAAGCACAGTGTGCAGGGTTAATGAGTAATCAATTGATGTTTTAATTAACTGTTCATAAGTCCCTAGAAAGTCCCATGCACCTAATGCCATGAGTTTGAGCTAGAAGGGATGAGAACTCCAGGAACTTCAGCTCTTTGCAACAGGAGCTCAAATCAGTTATTCCCAAAGCTTAGTGCAAGAAAACTCAGCACAAATCTCAACTTGTTTTGTTCAAGAATTTTCTGATTTTTGTTCTTCTCCCACCCAGGCTCAATAACACAAATCACCCCCAGTTCCCTCCATCTTCCAAGGGCAGCTCATACAGTACGCATGGAGGGCAAGCATTGCCCAAAGCAAGGCAGCTCTGTCCCACACAGCTTCAGCAAGCACCCACACAAGTTCCAAAATCACAGCTCCGTCTACTCCCTCCCATTGTTCCATCTTGGGCCAAAGACAGGACAGGACAACCTGCAGCATTTCTCACCGCAATGCCACGGTCCCTGTGCTGGCAGCATGGCCAGCAGCCATCTGCATTTGCTATCGGACAGAGCTCAGCCAGCAGATGTTTGCTTCTCTTACCAATAGCTATTTGCTGTTGGCATGAGGTGGCGTGCCTGGATCGGAGAAGTGGGATTACCGGTGAATCTGGGAGATGCTCTGCTGCATAACGAGGGTCACGGAGCATCCATGGGCAGCTCATGACTGCTGACAGGGGATGGAGTTGGGATGGAGATGCTGTCTGCCCACGTGTTTCCCTCTTCCCAGCAAGAAGGGAGAGTGACTAACCCCAAACCGAATTCATATATCAAATTAATCGTCCTCCCTGACACCCAGTGCCCCAGTCCCTCACCTTCCAGCCAGATGCTTTAAGGTGTGCAGCTATTGATCCTCCGGATGCCCGTGTGATTGGAGTCTAAAATCTAATGCCTGAGAAGTCCAGCCAAGCCCAAACCTCTCAAATCATGTTGACACATTTAGGAGGTGCTAGGCGCTTCATCCTCCCCGGTCCAATATGTAATTATGTACGTGTCACCATGATGTAGGTGTTTGGCAGGGCAATAAAACCCCAGGGGCCCTGACAGCTGGCCGCTGCCGTTCCACGCTGCCTGCAAGAGCGTTTGCTGCCAATTTCTTTCTGTAGTTAGACTGGAGGAACTAGAGCTCAATAAAGCGGCATGTGGATCACAGCAGAAAGTTTGTCTTGAAAAACAGGTGAGGGAGCTGTCAGAGGGCTGCTGTGACCCCGGGCCTGCACGGGTTTAAATGGTACTCACTTTCTCCCCTTCCTGCTGCAAGGTTACAGCCAGGCAAGGGGGGGCAGCAGGTAAGAGCTGGACAGGGCAGCCTGGAGGTGCAGGCTCTAAACCCTGCACCTTCCATTTCTCTGCTTCAGACAACAGCAGCCTGATCCTACCAGACCCTGCTGTCATCCAGAGACTGCCTTCCCCTCCCTCCGCACGTAGGGATGGGGACAGGTCCTAGAACCTGCTGGGAACATGGTGCTTCTCAGCTTCTCTTGCTCCATGGGCTCCAGGGCAGCCTAGGCACTGCAGGGTCATGGTCTGATGCCCTTTACTGCCTGTCACAGCCCATCAGGCTGGGAAGGGCATCGATGGCAGCTGAGTTTTAGCATGGCAGAGCCAGATCCACACCAGCCCTTTGGCCAGCAGTCTCACGCTGGGCTGCAGCAGCAGCCATGGCAAATTCCCTCGCTGATTCCCTAATCCCTTCAAAGCCCTCGAAGGCTTTGCCACTGCTCGGGAAGTTCCCCACCAGCTGGTGCTGGGAGCGGGGTGGCGGGAGGCAGCAGAGCTGCTCTCCTGGCTGATGTTCCCCCAAAGAGCACGAACAGTTCCCAGCAGCTCGATTCCTCCCATCAGGGCTCAGGAAGCATAATTTTTCTTCACTAATACATCTTTTGCTTGATGAGCTGTCGATGGCAGGAGGATTTAATCTCCCATACCCTTGCTCTCTCCCAAATCCACTAAGGTGAAGGCACTTCATTACAGAACCACTCAGCTGTCCGTTCCTATTGATCATGCCTTGGCATGGGTGACCTTGGATCGATAGGCTCCCGATTACTTAGTGCCTTTTTGCCCACATCAAATGCCAGCAGGGCAGGCACCAGCCTGCCTGCACCCAGGCTCTGCCTGTAACACAAGGAGCCCAGCACAGCTCTGTACTGAAGAATTCACAGGCAGGAGGAGGGACCCACTACCAGTCTCAACACCAACTCAGGACACCAGGGTTTGCCAGCTGGGTATGAACGGTCTCTTTTTCAAGTGGATTCAGGCCATAGGTTTGCTGCTTCCCAGTTTAAAAAACCCGTGCCCTGCTGCCAGGGTCCACCCCAGGCAGCACTGCCCTGTTGCAGAGCAGACCCACCCCAGGCTCTGCCCACAGCCCCTGGGCAATCTCCCACCCACAGCTTTACTTCTCCTAACCCAAGATCCCCATCAGGAAAAGGGCTGCAAGACCCATTACAGACTCAGTGATGTGGAATGCTGCTCCTCAGCCCAAGGGTATGAATGATCCCCCCCATTTTGCTCTCAAGCCAAAACCCCTCTCTGTAACTACCCGATAATTCATCTGCCTCCAAGAGATGTCCCCTCCAACCAGCTACTGTCTTACTTTTTAATCAAATCTGTTGCTTCTCCTTCCCTTTAGGAGCCAGGGCCATTTTTCTATTACATACTGATTGATCAAGCCTTCGCAAGCAGGCTGTCAGCATCTTCTTGATACTTCATTTCCAATCCCCACACAGCAGGTTGCTGGGCTGAGCCCACTTGCTCCAGCAGCAGCAGACAGATACATAAATGCACGCAATTAAGGAGAGAAGGCAGGGGGGAAATTGATCTTACTTTTGATATTATGCCCCCAGCTCAAAACCCTGTATCAAAGAGGGAGCAGCCAGCATTAACCCTGAAACACATGAGCAGAGGTGAAGGAGGACACAGAGGTGAGCCCATAATGTTGCTCAGTGGCAGGAGAAAGACACTCCATCCTTGTGCTGTGCAAAAAAGCAGGAGAATAAGAGAGTCTCTAGGGCTCCAGCATACCTTGTGCTAATGAGTTGTTTTCCACTGTAAGAAACAAGGAGAACAAGCCCAGATTCTGCTGAACAAGGGCTGTGGCTACAACAGGCCAAAGATCAGCTGCCCCTGAGGAGAATGCCGACAAGATGGTAAAAACATGAAATGAAACCCTCCTTTCCCTTCCTCCCTATCGCTTGGCAAATTAAGTAACTGATGTGTGCACATGCTGCTAGAAAAGGGACGGTGGTCCCTTGCCTGAGCTTGGGTACTTCCCCTGCGATGACCCAGGCAGACTGGTAGCTGTGTAGGGGTCCCTGGGAAGCAGGGATGGGGTGCCCAGGGAGAAGTGATGCTGTGTTTCAGCCCCTTGCCCCATGAAGGCTCTGGATGCAAGGAGCCTGGAGCTGATTTTGCTCCTGCCATATGCCAGGTGGCCAACAGTCCTGGGATGGGAGCTGTTAGTACTGCAGCAGCTTGCATGCACAGGGAAGACCTCAGATAATTAACACCAAAAGCAGCTCCACAGCTCCCTCCTACCCTTCTCCTGACAGAAGCAAGCAAAACAGTGTTGTAACAGCAAGGAGAGAAGAGAAAATGTGTGTTTTCTCCCTTGCTCTCTCCCTCCTTCTGTTTCAATTATCCTCTGCTAAGCTGCTGCAGTGCTGGCAGTCAGTGGGATTCCATGCCCTGGCCCACTGTGGGCTCCCAGGCTCTCAGTGGACTGGGAAGCAGCTTTGGGAGAGGGTGAGTTGTGCCCGTGCTCTGCAGGACAGTCCCAGGACAGAAGCCCACCTGCCCAAGCGATGCAAAACACTCACATCAGGCTAAGACAGATGCTCGACAAGTCCATCCTCATTGCTCTGTAGTCAGGTCCCATCCCCTTCCTGAGCACAAGCCAAGGGTGTGCTGGATCAGGCCACACGCTCCCCCCAAGCCCACCCTTTCCCTGCTGCTGCCGGGCAGCTCAGCGTTCTGCAGGCTGCTGCTGTATCACCCACTGCCAAAGAGCTGCTGCCTTATCTGTGCAGGCACCGGGAGAGCAGGGCTGCCCTGCCTATCAGCGATCGGTGGATTACCAGGAGCTTATCAGTTTATTAGGGGACAAAAGACACTTAGCAGAAGGGTTCTGAAACAGTGGGAATGAATGGCTGATAAGAAACAGCCTTGCTTCTTAGACATCTTAAGACATGTCTGGCACATCACAGGCTGGGGGACCCTGTTGCAAAGTAAGTGCGCTGAGCACTTTGGGCAACCAGTAGCACTCATGAAAGTCTAACAGCGCTGTCTTGATGTATGGGGGGGACCAGCTCACTCCCAGCACCACCCCCTTGCCCATTCCGTCAGCCTGGCTGTAGGACTTGGCTCTCCAAACCTGGGCTGGTTGCCTTTTCCTCTGGCTCCTCTGTGGCAATCCCTGGCCTGTTGGCTGCACCACCTCGACGCTCAGCCCTGCCACCTCTCACTGTGCTGTGCCACGGACCCTGCTGGGCTTCGGCCAGAACATTTGGGGTTCCCCAGGTGGGGTGGCAGTGGGCCAGGCAAGCACTTGTGATGTTCAAGAGCAAAAAACCCAGGGTGGACAAAGCACCAAGGCAAAGCACATGAATGCATCAGTGGAAAATACCCAAGAGGCTTTAATTTTCCTTCCAAAGTTTCAGACAACTTCATTTCTTCTTCTCCTCCCCTTCTTTCTTTTTTTTTTTTCTATTCCTTTTAATTAACAACATAATGGAACTCAATCCATTTGCAATCTATTCTGGCAAGAAACAACCCTCCCTGGACTCCAAATGACCTGACTAATAGGGTTAGAGGCTGTAAAAAGTGCAAGACAAAATTTTTTAGCTTCCTCATACTAATTATCTTCTCTGAGCAACATGACCACAATGCTACACAGAGCGGCACTGAGCCGCACAGGCTGCCGAGGGAACGTGCAGGGACAGGCAAAGGCTGGCTGCCGAGAGGGTACATGCTTTGCCTGGTCACACTCGGTGCATTTCAAGGCTTAAAAAAAAAAAAAAAAAAAAATCTGAATTTTCCCTTGCAACACAGAATGGATTGAACCCAGGGCACAGTCTGGCTTCATGCCCCTCAAGCTCCCATAACACGCAGCCCAGTGTGCCCAGTGTTTCTGGGCATGGGAAATGGGGAGGGAGGAGGTGCAGAGGGACTGGGACATGGGGCAAGCTGGTGTTTTGCCACTATTAATGATAAGAAGGGAACATGGATAAATAGGCTGACAGCTAATGCTATTTAGAGACAGACAGACACAGCAGGTAAATAATGATAATGATCTTCTAACGAGCATGCATCTGCACAGCACCTTGCCTCCAACCAAATCCCAAAATGCTTACAAAAAATAAAAAAACCCCAGCACAATCCCCCAGCCCTTTACTGGTTTATTGCCAGAACTGAAGGTGTGGTGGGGTAAATACTGACTCATCCTGATGCTTCCACGTGCCCAGGTCTGGGCCTGAGCACCCTGTACCCTCAGGACATCTCATACACTGCATACTGACACAGAGCAGTTTCCAACCAGCCATGGAGGCCCCTGCCTTTAGGAAAAGCCTACTCCTGCACCGCATCCTCTGATTTTTTCCAGCCAGTTGCCTTCAAGTTCTGGGAACCATCATTTAAGACCTCTTGGGCTGTTTCTTTTGGTATGTGACCTGAAAATGAATGCTTTTATCCAGTCCTTGGTTTTCTCCCAAACTCAGAGCAGAAGCTTTCAACATACCTATTTCAGGGCTACCTCCAGATCCTGACCATCCTACAGGTTAATCACCATTGTAAACCTGAGCTGTTATTACCTCTCTGTAAGCTAAGAATATATGTGTTCTCCCAAGCTGTGTTCTGAAAGCACTTGTCTCCATAGACCTTTGGGGTAAAAGGTGAGTGTTCAGGACTATGTCTTCTAGTCCAGCTCTGCTCTAATTTCCAACTCTATTTGTTCTATTGAGTGGTTATCAAGTTAAAAATGCAAGGACTATAGATTTCTTTCCAGTTTAAATATCTGAAAACAAGTGTGCTAATGAGCAACCTGACCACCATAAAAATGATTACTGACAGCACTTCAAGAACCCAACTTTACTGCCTTTAAAACCACTAACAGCAGCAGAATACAACTGATTGTCCTAGAGCCATCAATCTACCTTGGCCAAGGGGAATTTCTAAATGAATGCTTATAGGAGAAGAAAACAAGCAGAGAGGAAGAAAGAAAAGCCAGGAATCAAATAATCTCTTGCCAAAACTGCTCTGATCCTTCTATGACTATTTCGTGCTTAAGAAAGAGGCCAAAGGATATTTTCAGATGCTCCTAAATCTCTTCCACCACTGCAACTCAGATGGCAGAGTAACACTCCAGTTGCTTTCAAAGGCCTTCTCAATGGCCATTGCCATCCTTGCAGCACTCAAAGCATCTAATGATGCCTAGTACAAGATCCCAGGGTCTCATATTTGCCATGGGTCTGCTGATATGGCAGATACCAGCCATGGGCCTGCTGACCCCAGTGCAGCTCCTGGCAGGGTCTTCAAACCATGGGGTCACTAGCACATAAAAGCCCAGTGTCTGAAAAGGGGAAGGAGATTCAAGAGCTTTGTATCAGTGGGAAGCCCCATTAAGCCCAAGGAGGGCTCACTGACCCCCAGCTCTCATTGCCAGGAGAAAGAGAGGTTTCCATGAACAAGCAGTCCATGCACATGTGATCTGGATCTAGTACGGAGATTAGCAACACGCTCTGAGCGCATGCAAGCTGAGATTTATAAAGTCACTCCCTCCAGGGCAGATGAACATCTTAATCTCTTAGTCCACTTTTAATAAAAACTTAACATTAAAACATGTTTACACATTGTTTTGTATTTGCTGGGGACTTGTGGCTTCAGTCCCTGGCTGCCATTCCTTGCAGTCACAGAGATGACCTGGCTCCTGGCTGGAAAGGCAGCTTCTCCCTTACAGCAATGTAAGTGTCGATGGACTGTGAAGGAAGACGGGGCAGGAGGCAGGTGGCTAACAGAAACTGGAGACCTGGGTTTGGGATTTGCTGTGCAGATTCAGGACAGATGCTTCATGCGGCTCAAGATGGGAAGTGGTTACAGGCAACAATGGACACACAGAGGCAATACCACTTCTACATCCTTGACCCTTTGTGCTCACTCTAACCCAACAGAACTGGCTGAAAGCCATGCTCTCAAAAAAGCAGAGACAAACCACCTGCTGCTCACAGCCGAGGGCTCCCATGCAGATTTGGGAGTAGGACAAACAGTGGGGGAAGATGCTGGCCTTGCTCCCAGCCCCTAAATTCACCTGACCCCCATGCAAGTGCAGGATGAGGATGATGCCAGTGCTGCTCTCCCATGTGTCGGCTGTCCTGTTCCAAGTGCAAGCTCTGCATCCTCCCAGCATCCAGGACAACAGGGATTTGTACTTTTTTTCTCTAAGTAAGCCTGAGTCTTGAGTTGCTTCTCTGTTCATGTGGGCAGGAGGAAAAGGGTACAAATAGCCAGAGACTGCCATCAGCTTGGCACCTCCCCCAGCTCCATATTAAAAAAAAAAAAAGTGCTTAAACTGAACAGGATCAGCCCCAGCAGTGCCGAGAGCATCAGGCCATAGGATCTGCAGCCCTTGGTACCCTAAAGCCAGCCCTAACCCTACCCCAGCCATAGCCTAGGATGCTTCCTCAGCACAGACAGGGTAGTCCAGGGCATCCAACACCCTCCCTTCAAAAAGAAATTTACAATATGGCATTTTACTCTATAATAAGCAATCTAGAGTCTTTCTTGTCCCAAACCCTACCAGGCTGATATAGAGGGATAACATAACCGGAGGTCAATGAGGAAAGCATGTAGCCCTTTGAGGCTCCTGAAGCCAGACGAGGAGCCTAATTGGAAAGGCTGCTCTGAACAGCCCGACAGCAGCGACAGGCACAAAGCAGGCTTCTACTGCTTCATTGAAGGGAGGAGCAGAGATAAGACAAAAGCCAGGCACTAATATCAATCCCAAGGAAAATTGGGGTGGAGGGTTCATTGCCGCCTTGCACAATGAGCAGTGGCAGTGCCTTACTCCATAGCTGCTCTCCCTGTGTGCCACAGTGCTGCAGGGATCCTACTGACCCAGGTACAGCCAGAGCCTCAGCCAGGGCTTTTTCCTGCTGGAGATTTCCTCCTACACCCTCCCATACCCATCACACAACAAAGTTAGAATTGGCTTGGAAAGTCCTAAGTAAAAAATAATAATAAAAAAAAATGACAGAGCTACTAGGATACAGACTTCAGCTTCAAGGTATTTAACAAAACCCTGCCCTTCTCCAGTGCCTGATAAGTAATGTTCCAGTTTATGCTGCCCATCTGTTAGGATATAATCCTCACTGAAACAAAAAAATAAGGGGGCATTAAAAAAAAAATCCTGCACCATTTAAACACAGTATAGAGATGTATAGGTATTTGATATGCCTCTTTGTTCCTCTAGTGATTGCCCATTTTAGGGTGCTGCTTTGTTTTTGCAAACCACCACCTATTCTCTCTCTGCCATTGTTTTACAGCCAATAAAAGGGAAAGGTGCCAAAGACAAAGTTATTTAACATGTAGTTCTAACATCCTCTGGAACAGACAGATAGGAGGGACAGAGCCAGCACAAGGCCGCGATCCGAGCACAGATGGGATCCTCTCCCTATGCCCTGGCATGGTCAGCAGCTCCTCTGCTGGCACGAGCAGGGCTGGCTTCGCCTGGCACTGGGAAGGGCTGCCACAGGGATTCTCCCTGGGAGAACAGAGCATTTTTAGAACTCTCAGGAACTGGAGCAAGCCTGGAGCCTGCTCGCAGGAAAAGAAAGGGTGGCCCTTTTCCGAGGACAGGCCTTGGATGGAGAATCAAGTTGGTGTTCATGCAGGGAGAGTGCAGAGACGTGCACTCTGCCCTCTCTGTCCTGCTGAGGGCTGCTGCCAGGTCTCCATTTGGGGAGCGAGCAAGACAGCTCTCCTCTCCACTCTTTTTACTGCTGTCACCAGCAAGAGGGAGGAACTGGCTCTGCCTTCTCTTGCCCAGCTTCCCTGTGCCAAGCTACTGATATGTCCCATCCCCCCCGCCAGCCCTGAACACAAGGAGACCCATGGGCTGGTGGGGAAAGCAAAGATGCATCCTACAGCCATTAGGTAACAGGAAGCATGCTGGCCTCATCCTCTGGCCCTGGATACCACAGGGCAGCAGGCAGCACTGCCAACGCCTATGTCCCCAGGCAGATCCCTGCCAGATCCGTCCACTGCAAGAGAGGTCAGGGAACAAGCTGTGAGGGTGCTTGAGGATGGCACCAGTGACTCAGCTACCTCCTGCAGCCACACTCAAAATGAGGTCTCTTTCCACTCCAGCACCAAAGGAACTCTCTCACCTCACTGACAGCGTGAACATCCCACAACAGCACAGGCACATGCACCATTAAAAAGGTTTTTCTTCTGGGTAAGATTGAATGAGGCCAGAATTGCAGGCGGAGGAGGAAACCAGCTTAATGCCAGATTCAAGGCGTAAGCAAGAGATTTCCATTCTGGCATCTGGGCCACAGCAGACAGATGGAAGCAGAGCTCGTTTGAGACACAGTTCAGGGTCATGTCCTGGGTCTGTCATTGATCTGCTGTCCCTTGGCTTCACTCTTATCCTTTGCCTAACCATCTTGTCCGTTTAGATTGTAGCATCTTTCACATCTACTAAGAGTGCATCCCCCCCTGCATGAATAGCTCCAGTTTTAGAAGGCCTAATCACTGTTAGGATGCTGGAATGCAATTGTTAGTACAAATAAAAAGGAAAATAAAAGGGGG
>JANZLQ010000055.1:4524846-4581858 GCA_026212715.1 Elanus axillaris
GCCAGGGCAGCTGACCCAAACTGGCCAACGAGGTATTCCATACCATGGGATGTCACATTCAGGAAATAACTGGGTGGTGGGGAAGTTGGGATCGCCGCTCGGGTGTCGATCGGCAGGTGGTAAGCAATTACTTTGTGCACCATTTGTACATTCCAATCCTTTTACTATTACTGCTGTCATTTTTATTAGTGTTATCATTATAATTACTTTCTTCTTTTCTGTACTATTAAACTGTTCTTATCTCAACCCACAAGTTCTACTTTTTTTTGTTTTTCCCCGATTTTCTCCCCCATCCCACTTGGGGGGGAAGGGGTGAGCGGCTGCGTGGTGTTAGTTGCACGCTGGCGTTAAACCACGACACCAACACAGTCCCAAACCTTTGTCCCATCATGGTCAACATCTCTCCCTCCTGTTATCCATGGGTCTTCTCCAAGAAGCCAAGCACCTGCCTTCTAAAGCCTGCCCAAGTCTGAGCTAGAAGGCACTCTCCTGTGCTGTGCTCTTACAAATAATGGATCAAACACAGTAGTTAGCACAACCACACCAAAAGGGACATTACTTTAATGGCAGATTGTCCCTTGGGGTAGGAAGAAAATACAAAATCTTTTTTTAGGGAGATGAGGAATCTCAGGCTGGGGGCTGATAAGCAGCTTGTACCAATGATGGAGAAGACAGGGTGCAGCAACCTCAGGGAACAAAGCAATAAAGCCTTGGAAGTAGGGGAACGGGAATGCTGGTGCCCTTGATAGGCCTCCCTCCAAGGTTGATGGAGCTGCCAGGAGATACAGCATGTTCTCTCCTATTGATCTATCAATGTCTGCTTTACAGAGAAGGGATTACTCACTTCTGATAACATAGCAAGGTTGCCACTGATGAAAATCAATGGATCTGAGCTACCTAGCCTTCTTTTAATTAGATCATGCTGTAAATACGTTGGGAGCAGAGGAGAGACATTCTCCACGACCACCTCTGCTCTGTGTTCCTCTCTCCAGTTCTAGACAAGTATCTTCCCAGGATTATCAAGACAAATGGACTTGATCAACAGACTTTTACTGTCTGTTCTGTAGCTAAAGAAAGGAAGAGTGTACTTCTCCATCACCTTGGTCCACAGCTCGTAAAGCCAGCCAGGAAGAGAAAGACACTAGAGATGTGCAAGCAAATTACTGGCAATTAGCTTTGTGGGAAGGTGCATTGGATTAAGACTGAGTGCGAGATCAGGCAGCTTTTTACAAGCTAAATAAGCAACAAGCAGTTTGAGAGAGATTTCTCTCCGTTTACAAGGCCAACCAAGGCCAGGTTAATTAATCTCTCTTTCCATTTGCCCTTCTCACTAGGGCTTGTTCTCCACTTTGAGCAAAGCACCCGAGACAGCTGCTCAGATCTCTCACATTGCAGGGTGGTGAAAACAAAGGCACAGATGAAAATTGCTTTAGAGCTTAGCCTCTCAGAGAAAACGAACGTGCCCATGCTGTAATTAGGACTAGGCATGCAAAAAAGAACCAGATCTTTGACTGGTGCTTAATCGGGGATAGTAAATAAAAATAACAGCAATCCCTTCCCACATATACACACATAAAAAACCCCAGGCAAAGAAAAGCGGATAGTAAATAAAAATAACAGCAATGCCTTCCCACATACACACACACAAAAAAAACAGGCAAAGAAAAGGCAGGCATATTTTTTTGAAGCTCACATAAGAGCTTGGTTCATCTCTCTTGATCTTCAGACAAAGGCAGATCCCAGGCCCAGACTGAGGTTCTGTGCATGCTAAAAACCAGCAGCAATGCCCTATCAAAACAAGACATTCAAACACACACTTCTCCCCCTGGGGAGAGCTTATATACAGCACAGACACGCCATTACGGTGTTTCATGAATTGCTCAGAGCCATTCAGATCCAACAGCCAGGGCTGCAATACAGAACACCATCTTAAAGTGGTGGCACAGCCCTCTGCAACACTCCCAGCCAGCAGCAAGCAGCTGGGTTACTGACATGCCAACATCCCATTTGGAAGCTACCCTTCCCACTCCTCCTCCAGACACGTTTTAAGGCATTTAGTAACAGTGATAAATTCTCACACATTTGTTTTAATGAAAAGGTTCCTAGCAATGTTTGCTTTAACTTGCTATTAACAGCACAATTAGAGCTGCAGTGCCAAGCTGAACAGTGCCTCAGCCAGTCCTCTCTGCACAAACACTGCCTCCATGCTCTTCTCTTGAAAAGGCAGCACATCTCAGCTCCTTTCCTAGTACTTATGCAGGAAACAGAAGGCAAAAATGCAGCAGGCACCAGCACCAAACATTTCCATAGCCCTGCAGTAGGCCGTGAGTTAAACCGATGAGCTGTGGTGCTATTTTAGCACAGCTGGTAAACATATATGTGCAAATCTCCTGTCTACGGAGGACTTCAGAGAGCTAAAACTCTCCAAGTTTGCTGGTGGTTTGGTAATAGAGTTGATGGGCAGCATGATCTATCTGGCTGTCCAGAAACATCAGTCAGCATCAAGATTTGCCCTGTCCCAAAATAACATCTCTGCTCTCACAAAACCCCTGAAGGACATTATCTGCAAAGGCCAAACAAAACAAGCAGCAGGTCAGAAGGTTGCAAGAAGTCTCCTGGCACAGCTACCTCAGTGGTAGGAGAGTCTGCAGATACAGCAGGGCTGGCAAACCTCTTCTCACAAGAGACAGGCTACCAACCCTGCTGTCTTCCACCTCTTTCAAGGTCTCCCTTCCAAGCATTTCTTATGATCTGTCAGCCCCGGCAGAGCTCTGCAGCACTGTGCAGTCAGTCTTCGTCTGTGTAAGAGGCAGGTGCCAAAGTCTTGAGTCACCAGGCTCACATCACTGCCACAGCCTGGCAGGTCCCCGTGAGCTGGGGACATAGGGAAGGAGCACAGTCTCCATGTGTGCATGCTGCTCCTCAGCATCTGGGCATGATCTCCAACCCACTTGCTGAAAGACTGATGCATTCCAGGGAAGACTAAGACACCCTTAGGAACAGCTCTTCCTCCTCAGCAGGGATGACCTAGAGGAATTGCTAAAATATGCTTTTCTCTGGGTTTTTGTGAGGGCTCTCCTGGCAAAAGGACAGGCTGCAACTCCAGGGGAAGAGGCTGTGGAGTGAGGTATTCATCCTGCAAACAAGAGGGCAGAAGGCAAGGGCTGCTTGATAAGGAGTTGTCAGCAGTTTTTACTTGGAAAGATTATGGCAATGATTCTCAAGGTAAGGACTCTCTCAGAAAAAAGGACAAGGGAGGGGAAAAAAACCCTTATTTTTAGATTATCTTATTTCTTAGACCCCTTGTTTTCAATTGCTTTGAGATATGGCCATGGATATCAGGAGGCAACTAGTACTCCTTCACACTGGCTGCAGAACAACTCTAGAACAGGAAAACTGCTCCTGTCCTAGCTACCTCAGTGATTGACTCCTCTTTTTCTATTGTCAACAGGAAGACTGATTTAAGTTACAAAATAGCACATCTCCAGGACCTTGATTCTTTTCTCAAACATGGTTCAAATTGGCTAATGTGTTAAAAGATTACTGGGGTAGAAAGGGTAGGATAGATGGACAGAATGCAATCACAAGCGACTCATTTCTCTTGGAAGCTCTATTAACAGACAAGAAGCCCTTTTGCACACAGATAAGCCCAAAGCAAAGGGTAGCAGTAAGGAAGACAGAAGGAAAATGCCTTCCTGTTTCACTGGCACCTTGTCCCAGGCCTTCTCTAGGCTTCCCTGAATCAGCATGCACACAGCACTCTGCAAAGACAACTTCCCTGTCACACATACATAGCAACAGCTGATCTGTAATTAATCATAATGCCAACTCAGCCTTGAACTTTTTCCACTCCTTCCATGTTAATTCCTTTAATTTATTTCTGTAATATTGCTAGTCTCATGACTTAACTTTTTTCCATGCAATTGTAAAGGGGAAAGTTCTGGAAATAATTGCACAGCTATGTAAGACAGGAAATCATTTCACACATCAAGTCCCAAAGCCCACTTTGATCTGGGGCTGCTCATGTAAATGAACACAAATTGATTGGCTGTGGTATCGACACCATTGGTGGGCAATAGGTATTCTCCTCCTGTTTCAGGTAACGACAGGACCCAGCACCACAGTTCCTAGAGCTCCTGCACTGGGAAACACGTCCCCTGTCCTCGCTGACTTTGATGGAGGTATGCCAGCTGGCATCAGGGGAAGATTTATCCCTTGTCACACAAGGCCATCCTGTGCAGAGCTTGACAGCAGCGCTGGGAACGCTAACACCCAGGAGCAGAATTTCCTTAAGTGGATTCAGCAGACCTGGGCTCAGTTCTCAGCTTTAACAGCCTCTGGCCTGGGATGGCCTGGCCCAAAACGTGACACAAGCCAGTCTGACTAGATTTAGTTCAGGGCTCCACACTAGCACCCTCTGTGATGCTGCTTTCCTCCTCTGAGCTCTTCCAGCCAATGCTTGTTAAGCCTCATCACAAATTGTAAACCTCAACCCAGAGTTCCCATCACCGCCTCAAGCATGCCACCCAAGCGTTGCTATATCTTCTGCACGACTCAAGCAAATAATTTCATCTTGGTACCTCGTTTCCTCTAAGGGATTGTTTCTCTTCTGTTTCTTCATCTCTGGGATAAAGGCTATACGCAGCTTTAGGTACAGCATCTAGCACCGAGGGTCCCTGGCCATGCAGACAGGGTCTAGCTGCAAAAGCAATTCAAATGCTCACCCTGCTCCCAAGCCCAGACAAGCCAAGATGCAACAGCCATCTCCCCACAGGAGCTGCACTGGCAGCCGATTCATTCCCAAGTGACTTTTACATGAGACACAGCTTCCAAAGTCTAATGACAGCACACGTGCCGCTGCAGCACGCGGAGCTGGCCGAATAGCTTATCGCCTTCCCCTCAGCTTATTACACCTCGGCAGCTTTGTATCTGGGAAAAAGAAGCACCAAGAAACCATTTCACTCTGAGCTCTCTAGCAGGGCCTGGCATTATTTTGAAAGCAAAAAAGCTCAGATAGACACAGGCACGATTTCCTCTGGGTCAGGTGGCTGCTTTATCTCCCTGAGAGGTCTGTGCAGGCAGCAGCAGCACAGGAGCCCCATACACATCTTGCCAGTGCAGTCACCAGTCCATTCAGTTCAGCTTTTCAGAGGGAGAACACAGTGCCTTTGAAAGATTTCCGATTACCAGTAAAAAGGTCAGGCAGCCCATCAATACTCTGAGCAGGCACAATCCAGGGAACCATGCACATGTTCCTGTGTGCACCCCAGGAAAGGAGCCAGCATCCCCACTTGCACAGAGTGGACATAGACAAGGAGTCCAACATTACCCCTCAACTGCTTCTGATTTCCCTGAAGTACCATCAGCTGTTTTGGGGGAGGTACATGCACAAGGGGAGACTCTTTGCCCTGGGCAGGGATAATGGGGGGCAAACCTGGGGCACAGCAGTTTGGCTCAGGCCACTGAGCAGGGGAGTCAGAAGTGGGACCAGGTCCCTCCATCACCTGCAGGGCACCACACAGGGAGTGAAGCCTGGCCTGTAGCATCCAGAGTGACTCCTTCGTACAGCAGAGCTGTGCTCTCTCAGGCGGAAGAGCCTGCAGCTCCCCTCCACACACTGAAACCAGCTCTGTTGCCAGTTCCTTCCAGTATGTAAAACAAAGAGACATCAGCTCCCAGTAACAATGAAATTACAGTTTAGGGGAGCCCTGTACCTGTCAGGAAACAAAGCCCTGACCCTCCAGGCTGTCCCCAGAGCTCTGCAGATCGCTAAAGCTCCATTGTTACAGGTTTTGTTTCTTGGGAATGTGGGAAGAAAGAATCATCCTCAGCCACCAGCAGCAGCAAGCACAGACGTGGTGGAAACAGCATGTGAAATTAATGGAAATGGTTTGTTTCCTCTGTGAGGAGCAGAGGAGCCTTCGGCAAAAGGGCTGGAAACTCAGAGAGTCTCCTGCCTTCTTCAGCGAGAGTGCCATGACCTCCAGCATGTCGGGAGAAGAACGAAGAGGCTGAGCTGACACAGCATCAGCCCCACATCCTGACCTCCAGCTCTGCAGGTGCCCATGGGATGCAGCATACACCCCAAAGGAGAGAAAGGTGAGAAATGCAGTGCTGTGGCAGGCAGGGCCAAGAGCTCTCCCTGGTCCAGGGCAGCCCTGAGAAATCATCTGGGTCTTGTGCAGCGGCAGGGATGGCCAGGAAATTGAGATGGGGAGGCAAAGCACTAGAATTTAACTCCAGTGCGCAGTGAAAGTTCAACCCCGTTCAGTCCTCAGTGGGGGTGAACTCCAGTTGCCAGCTCAAGTTAAACCTAGGATGCCTGGCTTTCCTTTTCTTTTAGCTCAAACTCAGTACAGACTTTTTTTTTTTTTTTCTTCCTCTAGTGCAGATCAATCTATGGAAATGAGCTCAAAGACAGGATTGCGTTGTTTGCATATGCTTTAGAGATGCAATATAAAGCAACTAACGACATCCTGGAGCCTCAGGCATACTCCCTGCAGAGAAAACATCAACGTGTTGTAAAGCAGCTTATTCATTTCAAGATGCGGACCCCCCTCAGGCCGAAGGAAAGTAGTGAAGATGGGCCGGGCAGTGGCTGCAGGTGGCATCACGCAGGTGGGCTCCCCTGCTCCATGCTAGCAAAATGGCTGCGGCATCAGGGTGCAGGTAGGCTTCTCTGCATAGACAGCAAGAAGCTGGGCTGCTGTGGAGCACACAGAGGGAGAGTTTCTAATTAAAATCCCCCAGGAAACTGCTTTGGGGGGAAAAAAAAAGTCACAAGTGCAAAATTCCTGACTGAACCATTTCATTTTCGTTTTATACTACAATAGGAGGAACGCAAACAATAGCTGAAAGGAAACTCTCTGATTGTCATGAAGCAAAGTGCTACGTTCATTTTTCATCAAATGTAGAGGAACCCTATTAAAAAAAAAAAAAGTATTTCCTCACTTCATTATCTTCCCCCCACAGAAAAACCATCCCCTCAGGAAGGCTCATTGCCGGCTCCATTCCCAGCCCTGCCACCCTCATCTGCAGCACCAGAGCTGCTCTGGCTGCTTTCCTCATGCCTTTTGCCCCAGACCTGAGAGATTTGGGGAGGAAAGGCGCAGGAACAGGCAGGTGGCCACCCCAAGGAATGCACCATGCCGCCATTCCCTGAGTGCCAGACCACCACAAAATTGCTGCCTCCCCTCATGAGGCCCGGCCATGGCACCACTGCTTCTGCCCATCGGGCCAGCCACGTCTAGCTACTGACAAAGCGCTTATCCCCCTCCACAGTGGCAAAGAAGAGGAAAACGAAGAAAATTTTGGCCAGCATCACTGCCACGAGGACCAGGAGGGCCTCCCTACCCACCATGGCACCTGCCTGGGGCAGCCCCTCACAGGGTGACAGGGCAGGGTGACACCCACTCAAGGGGGATTCGCTGGGCCTGTGCTCACTTACACTGTTACCGTGGTAACGCCCACTCAGTACAGCATGTGAAACACTCCATTCGCTTATTGATTGAGCCGCCGTCAAATTCAATCACAAGTGAAAATGGATTTTTTAATGCGACTATTAGCTGCTTTTGAAAGGCAAATTGAGTTCAGTTATACCGAGTCAGCCATCAAAAAACAATTTGCCGTCAGCCAGACGGCCCGGTGAGGCGCGCAACCCCGGGGAGAGCCGCAGAGGGGAGGAGAGGCCGCTCGCCCATGTTTCGGGAGGCCCAAGCCAGGAATGGAGGGGAAATAAGGCTTTTTTCCGCCTCAAAAATGCACTGGATGACAAAGAAGAGGTGCAAGGCTGGGCTTTGAGGAGCTGGCATGGACACTGCCCCATGTCTCTGCAACACGACAGAGCTGAAAAGCCATCACCTGCCCTGGGGGGTTCAAAGATGGGAATATGAATCACAGAATCGCTTAGGTTGGAAGAGAACTTTAAGATCACTAAGTCCAACCGTTAACCTAGTACTGCCAAGTCCACCACTAAACTATGTCCCTAAGCACCACAGCTACATGTCTTTTCAACACCTCCAGGGATGATGACTCAACCCCTACCCTGGGCAGCCTGTTCCAATACTTGAGAACCCTTTCAGTGAAGAAATTTTTCAGAATATCCAACCTAAACCTCCCCGGTACAGCATGAGGCTGTTGCCTCTTGTTCTATCGCTTGTTACTTGGGAGAAGAAACAGAACCCCACCTTGGTACAACCTTCTTTCAAGTAGTTGTAGAGAGTGATAAGGTTTCCCCTCAGCCTCCTTTTCTCCAAACTAAATAACCCCAGTTCCCTCAGCTGCTCCTCACACGACTTGTGCTCTAGACCCTTCACCAGCTTCATTGCTCTTCTTTGAAAACACTCCAGCACCTCAAGGTCTTTCTTGTAGTGAGGGGCCCAAAACTGAAGACAGTATTCAAGGTGCGGCCTCACCAGTGCTGAGTGCAGGGGGAAGATCAGTTCCCTAGTCCTGCTGGCCACACTATTTCTGACACAAGACAGGATGCTGTTGGCTTTCTTGGCCACCCGAGTACATGGCCGGCTCACATTCAGCCAGCTGCCAACCGGCACCCCCAGGTCCTTTTGCACTGGGCAGCTTTCCAGCCATCTAGCCCCATAGATTTATGCATGTCTAAGTGGTGCAGCAGGTTGCTGACCATTTCCCCTTGGATTATGGGGGCTTCCTTCTGCTCCCTGTCCCTGTCTTCCAGCTCCAGGGGCTGCGTACCCCAAGAACAGCTGGTCTTACCATTAAAGACCAAGGCAAAGAAGGCATTAATACCTCAGCCTTTTCCTCATCCTTTGTCACTATGTTTCCCCTGCATCCAGTGAAGGATGGAGAGTCTCTTTAGCCTTTCTTTTGTTGTGACTGTATTTACAGAAACATTTTTTTATTGTCTTTTACAGCAATAGCCAGATTAAGTTCTAGTTGCACTTTAGCCCTTCTAATTTTCTCCATGCATAGCCTCACAACATCCTTGTAGTCCTCCTGAGCTGCCTGCCCCTTCTTCCAAAGGTCATAAAGTGTCTTGTTTTTTTTTCTCCTGAGTTCCAGCCAAAGCTCTCTATTCAGCCAGGCCAGTCTTCTTCCCCACTGGCTTATCTTTTGACACATGGGGACAGCCTGCTCCTGCGCCTTTAATATTTCCTTTCAGAAGAATGTCCAGCATTCCTGGACTCCTTTGCCTTTCAGGACTGCCTCCCAAGGGACTCTGTCAACCAGTCTCCTAAACAGGCCGAAGTCTGCCCTCTGAAGTCCAAGGTGGCAGCTCTCCTGACCCCTGTCCTTGTCCAAGAATCAAAAACTCTATCATTTTGCAATTGCTATGCCCAAGACAGCCTCTATCCATCACATCACCCACAAGTACTTCTCTCTTCACAAACAACAGGTCCAGCAAGGCACCTTCCCTAGTTGGCTCACTCACCAGCTGTGTCAGGAAGTTATCTTCTGCACATTCCAGGAACCTCCTAGACTGTTTCTTCTCCGCTGTTATTGGATTTCCAGCTGACATCTGGTAAGCTGAAGTCCCCCATGAGAACAAGGGCTAGCAATCATGAGACTTCACCCAGATGCTTACAGAATATTTCATCTGCCTCTTCATCCTGGTTGGGTGGTCTTTAACAGACTCCCACTGTGATATCTGCCAAGTTGGCCTTCCCCCTGATTCTCACCCATAAGCACTCAACCCTATTGTCACTATCATTAAGCTCTAGACAATCAAAATACTCCCTAACGTACAGGGCTACCTCACCACCTCTCCTTCCTTGCTTAGCCCTTCTGAAGAACTTATAGCCATCCATTGCAGCACTCCAGTTGTGCAAGTCACCCCACTGTGTTTCCATGATGGCAACTATATCATAGTTTTCTTGCTGCACAGGGGCTTTCAGCTCCCCCCGTTTGTTGCCCATGCTGCATGCATTGGGTAGATGGGTGATGATGGGGTGATTGGTGATGATGGGGTTCATCATAAAAACCCAAGCTGGGCTTCAGGATGAGGAAGATGGAGGGTCTCCCAAAACATCAAGGTGTAGGAGAGAAGCCAAGATGAGAAGGACACATGACCCAAGCGATAATGGGCTCCTGTCCACACTGAGAAGACCGAAGCAAAGCCAAGCCAGCATCACCCACCTCTGTACCACCCCACATCCAACACGATTCAACAAAGCTCATTTCCTTCTAGCAGCTGGAAAATAAGATTTTCCCCTCGCTGATTAGGGAAGCAGATCTCATTACTATGTTAAGTGAGGATCAATATTGCAGCCAAGTCTGAAATCAGCCCTGTCTGGTGAGGTGCTGAGCACACCAGTTTCCCCAATTGGGGATGAGCACCGTTCTTGGGGAGCACAGACAGTGTTGCTCCAGGATGGCTTCACAGGGACCAAGAGGTGGCAATGGAGGAAGGTGGTGGGACAGTACAGAGCAGCTTTTTTGCTAAAGCTTGACGTTCCGACAAAACTACACTAGACATGGCTGGGTATGCCCATGTATACATATCTATATCTAAAAAACTTTATATGTAAAAACCACTTAAAAATATATACCTTTTTTTTCTACAGACCTCAAGAACTAGGATATAGTTCATTAATTATAAATGCAACTTTTCGGAAGCCCTGAGAACCTAAAAAAGTAGAACTCAAACAAATAAATTGGGGTGCCAGCCTTTCTGATTGTCCTCTCAATCCTGTGAGCAAACTTACTCATAGGCATTATTAAACGCTCACAAAAGCAGTCCAAGAATTTCTGTAGTGGCATAATCCAAAGAGATCTGTTTTCAAAGAGTCTGTGCTTCCTGCAAAGCTTGTAGTCTCAGCTAATGAGAGCTTAACCACATGTTTGTGGCGGATGAAATAGTATCATTTTGCAATTATTATCATTCAAACATTATTTATTTAACCTGCAGCCACATTATATTGACTGCAGAATTGCTGTCATTTTTACTTTTGATGGCTCTCTTATTGAGCTGAGCTTGAGAAATTGTGCTTGGTGTTCCCAGCATGGGAGGCATTTTTCCCCTGCATGCTCACCCTCCCCACAGCCAAACCCAAGTCTCTGCTCCAAAGCTGGTGGTATTTGGTGCTGGCATCCCCAAACAAAGGGCCATTTACAGGCCTTTTCACATCTTTTTTCTGGCCCACCTTCCTCTGCTGGTCATATTCAGGGAATTAATCCATTCTTACCATCAGTACAAAGCACCATGCACCAAAGAGTTCCAGATGCTGAAGGACAGAAAGAGGACTTTATCATCAAATAGTTTGGGTTGGAAGGGACCTTTCAAGGTCATCTAGTCCAACCCCCTGCCATAAGCAGGGACATCTTCAACTAGATCAGGTTGCTCAGAGCCCTGTCCAACCTGATCTCGAATGTTTCCAGAAGTGAGGCAAATGGCATCTTTGCAACCTCCCCAGCTGCTCTGAAAGCTTGTATATGAGAGCTGTAGAGGTGAGCAGCAGCTGAGGGGCTCCATGCAGCCCAGAAAGTCAAAATGCAGAGCTAATATCCTGCCTTGTGCTAAAAACCCTTCTCCAAGAGAAGCTGCAGGGAAGCAACAAGGTGGGTCACAATCACCATCCCCGTTTTTTACATCGTATAAGTACCGAGGGGTGCATTTCTCAAGATCTGAATGCCAGCAGGGTAAAAAAAAAAAAAGAAAAAAAAAAAGAAATCTGTCCTCCCTTTCTCTCCTGGCCCTGGTTCTTCTCTCACACATCCCTCCCCTGAAGCCTAGTGAGATGTGTTCACACAACAGGAAATCCAAGATTCTCCTTCGCCTTTTTCTTTTTTCCTCTTTTTTAATTTTCCCCAAATGTAAAGGATGAAGTCATCTCTCCTCCGGTGATGAAACATCTGCCTGGAGAAGCTTGCAGTGCAATGCAACATATTTTGATCACTGCTACATCTAATTACAGAAAAGAGAAAAATCACAAAGCAGGGTTTGGAATTTTTTTTTCCCCCAAAACACAAGGCAACTGAAAGATAATGGAAAAGCATCAGCACTGACAATCAGACTGGAGGCAGCTTCCCCATCAGCCTTGGAAAAACAGCACCAGAAGACAGAGCCCACTTGGAAAGAGAGGGATTTCAAAGAGTGAGATCAGGGAAAGATTAATTGCTTACGCCAAGGTCACATGCGAATCAAATCAGAATCTCATTCTCCTCAAAGCCAAAGATCACTCAAGCCAGGACACAGCAATAGGCCTATACGTTCATGCTTTTGGGTTCACCAACATTTATTCAAGGTCAGGTTCTTGCAGGTCCTTCACACCTGCTCCAATGCACAAGGAAGGGAGGGAAGATGGTTGAGGAGAAGACACATCTGCAAGAACAATGTTAAGCTGTAATGACTGACTCATGTTCACAAGTTTCAAGATGAACCAAATACTTGATCTTCAGGAGCTAACATGCAGAGGGAGCAAAGGCTTGCCCTCAAAACTGAGAAGCACTGGCTTACCCTAGACAGAGGCAGCGATACTGCTCCAGAATGAAGTCCAGGTTGTTGTAGGGAAGGTCTGAAGTCATTCAGATACAGCTTAAAGCATGCAATGGCAGTGGCAGAGCCCTCACGTAGGCCTCAGTTCCTGAAGAAAGCATGCTGACACAACGGGAGAGGTCTCAAAGGCACAGCAGGCATCACCACCCACATCCCCTTGATATTCAGGAGGGGCTGATTGCTTCCCTTGTTTATCTCTTTGAAAATTTCACTGTGAAACACTAGTGGGATGCAGCTTCCAGCTGCTCTAGGATGTTGTTTGCCACAGGAAATAGAGATTTTCAGAAGTTCAAAATAAAGCCGTAATCACAATTGTTGCTATTTGCCTGTCTTGCTCTTCAAGCTCAAAGGGAGTCCATAGCTAACCAGAAACAAACACCACCTCTAACAAGACCTTGCATGGCAAGGAACCAAATGCAGACACCTGGGGAGCCTACTCAACTGCTTCACTGGAGATATGATGACAGCTTGTTTAGAGCAGCTTACAGAAAGGCAGTGCAAAATAAACAGAAGGCTACCTTCCCTCCACCCCTCTCCCCACTGAATTTCAAGGGAAAACTTGATTTCCTTCTAAACATTTCAAGTTTCCAGAAGAGGAAAATAAAACACTGTCTGTGATGAATGGAGTTTGGCAGCTGTTCGGGACAGGTATGGCACTTAAAGCCACGGGAAACTGGCCCAAAACCTTCATACGCTGCAAGGAAACAAATGGTTGATGGGAAAGATGCCCGCAGACAGGCAGGGGGGTCCCAAGTCCCCACTTCCCTTCACAGATATTTGTCGCCAGCATTCTGCTGGCAAACTAGCCTCCATCCATTTTGCCAGCAAGCTCTCTTCTAAAACAATTGCTCAGAGGATCATATTTGCCACTTCTTATCCTGCTTGAGTATGAAGACACACGAGAGAGCAGCAGGTGCCTGTCTCAAACAAACAACGCACACTGATTTAATCCAAGCCCATCTACACATGAAGAACAAGCTGAAATAGCTGGAGCATACAGACCTCATCACCACTGTGAGAAAAAAAAATGGATACGCTTAGAAATCATGCCTGCCCATAGATGTTCTGTGCTGTTCCTGAAAGGTCACGTCCCTCTATATTCTAGGTTTCCACCAAGTCATGTCTGTCAGGGAGAGAGAAAAATATGACCCTGGGGCCTTCGAAGATGGAATTACTCCTCCGAATTCTCCCCTTTGGGCACGTGCGTGTGTACGTGGAGGGAGTGTGTAGTCATCTCTGCAGAGCACCACATACTCCCGTTCCTCAAGCAGCCCAGATCTAGTGTTGACAAGGTCAAATGCAAGGAGAAAGCTCACCCAAGGCTAACAAGAGGCAGAGAAGAGAGTTGCAAGATTAGTCACTATCCAGATGTCTCCATTTACATGGAAAGAGAGAAGTGCTGGAAAAAAAGACCAGCTGATGAGGGGTGGAGGACATGAGAGATGCAAGATGGTGTGGGACTCAGACTGTGGTATTTAGTCCCTGGCTCTGTCTCCAATCCACACAGCATCTGCTTTCCTCTCTGCATGTCCCCAATTCACCTCTTGGTCTCTGTCTCTTCTCGGGGCACTGGAAGCTCTCTGGGGCTTGCAAGGGCAAGTTCTTCCAAGCACGACCAAAATCCCCAAGTCCCAAGTAAGCAGGGTCAAAGGGAGAACTGGTCCTAACCCTTCGCAGGACAGCCCTGAGAGAAAGAGAGGTTTCTTCTCAGCTATTTCTGCTGTCTTGCAGGACACAGGAGAGCGTTCCCAAGCTGATCTGCCAGTCTATTTGGAGCATCAATGTTTGCCTAAGCAAATAGCTCAGAAAGCTCCACAAATAGCAGGAGAGTTGGCTAATTGGGAAAAAGTCAGAGAATCACAGAGAAAAACACACGCAGGCAGCACTGAAGGCAGCAAAGAGTATGGCTGAAGGGGTCTGGACACCCCAAGGGCACATTTGCCCTCCATAAATTGTTATTCTTGGTCCCAGTGCCTCTGTCAACACACTTGCTGCATATGCAAATACAACCATACTCCTGCAATTACATGGCAATCAAAGGCAAATTACATTCTTGCTGTTTACTTTCAGTGTCCTTAATTAATCCGGTTATTAGACGATTAATGAAGCTTGTTTGGTGAAAAACTCATAGCATTTACAGCAAGAGCTCACACATGCACCCAGCTGGCATCTGGCTCTGCAGAACTGGCACACTGGGCTGGAGGCAACAAGTCCAACCCCAATCCATGAGGCCAGCAGAGCCGGGCTGACACTGCAACCTGCCCCACGGCTCAGAGGGGCGCAGGGCTTGGGTTTTCCAGCCAGCCCTCCACTCCACCACTACCCCACAACAAGACAAGGTGCTCAGTCCTGCTCAAGGTAACTACACAAGCTCAGCCTGCTGCACATGCAACCACGCTGCTGAGACCCCAGCATCTGGACAGCCCTCTCCAGGAAGGCTGGGGCAGTCTGGAGACACAGACCCACCCTCGCTCACTGGCTCCTCTCCAAAGGCAACAGAAACGATGCCGGCAGCTCCTGCCAGTATAAAAGCTGCTAGAGAAGACTCCCAGCTCCATGCAGCCGCTGGCCGCTCTCTTCCCTCCACCACCAGCCCGCTCCCAAGACACCCTGCCCTCCCCAAAGGTCACCCCAGCTTGTGTTTCGTTAAGCTGCAGATAATTACGTGGCATGTTCATCTAATGATCAAATTGCTGCATCAGGAGCATGAAAGACTGAGGAGAACTAATTAAGAAGCTCATTTGCATACTCCAGCGTTTCCGGTGCATGTATGGGGTTCCCATAGCAACCAGTACAAAAGCTGATGATGGTGTGTGGGTTTTATTGGGTTTTAAGTGCTGTTCCTTCCTTTTGTTATCCTCAGCAGATAACACAGGCTCTGCAAGGAAGGTGGTGTGACACCTGGCTCAGGAGGGGGATTTCTGCATAGTGAGGAGGAACACAAACGTGCTGCAAGCATAGCAGGGCACTGATCCTACTCACCGTGCCATTCGATTCAGACACTTGGAGAGCAGGTATTTTGGGGGCGGATGCACAGCCTGAGGACACACTTGAACACAAATCCCTGACCTGATACTGCTTTATCAAAGAGACTTTCATGACTCACTTTGGCCCCAGCTCCATAACGAGTAGACAGCTCTAGACAGAATTTTTGCAGGCGATTGCACCAAATGTCACAGCATCCCAGCATACAAGTACCCCGCACTAGGGCTGGCTGCAGGGACCCAGGGTTGCCACTTGCAACATCCAGGACTTGTCGAGAACTGTGAGAATGCGCGAGAGCCCCTAAAGACTGCATCCCAGTATGGGCAAGAAGGAAACCGGGCACATGCCAGTGAGGATGTCAGCTCAAGTTGCAGCAAGTTCCCAGCACTGGAATGTAGTCCAGCACTGGAATGTAGTCCAGCACCATGCTCCTTTCATCATGTCACTTTTCCTAAGCACCAAGGTGGGGTTTTCTGCTTTGTATTTCTGGCAAGAAACCTTTGCATTTAGATAAGGAATAAAGCCTGGGATCAGATCTGAACTCTGCAGCAAAGATCAACCTTTTAATGAATTAAATATATTCTAAACTAAATGTAACCTCTTAGCGCTCAAAAATTTGAGCGAGAATAACTTAAAGAAAAAGCCAACAATCCAACTCATTTCAGCGCTCTCTGGCTGTGAACTGGCCACAGGCCAATCAATTATCTTGAATTTATTCATTATTCAGCTTCCCTCCAACAGCCAATTTCCAGGCTGTGAATTGCAGGTGAGCAGTTCCTCCTGTGATGGCCACACTCTTATTTCAGACCAGTTTGCAGGGAAGCAGCTTCACTGGGCTGCCTGGGAACAATGCTTGGCCCAGGGCCATGCACAGCATTACACAGGCTGGAGCAAGTCAGGATGCTTTAGCTGGCACATTCAGTGTTAGACAGCGCTGGGGGGATTTGGAGGGACATAGGTTGTTTGACATCCAGCAGCAGCATTTACAGATGTAAATACAGCCCAAGCTGCAAGGAGCATCCCCCAAAGGCTGTGCAGTCCTGCCAGGCCTAGGAAGATACATTTAATTCCTCCCCATTAATTTGTTATTGTGCAGGGAAGACATATAGTGTGAGCTACGTAGCCCTGCATCAGCAAAGCATGTTTTGCCACAGAGACCAGATGCCTGCAATTGAAACATGAAGACCTGATGTGTGCACAGATGTTTGCTAGGCTTGGCAGGGTGGTCTTGGGAGTGGGAGGCTGGAGGGATGAGACCTCAGCTGTTCTGCTCCAGGCTAAGCCCACCCTGGGCTGTCCCCCACTTCAGCTGCCCTGCAGGTTGGAGTGCAGACGGAGCAGGGCAGCCCCCCTCTCCCAGGGTGCTGGAAGGAGAACTGTGCTGAAGACCACAAACAAGGCAGCAGAGGAAGCAGTGTTGGTACTTCATGCAGCCCACACACACACACCACAGCTATGCTGCAGCTAAAACACGTGCAGGCACAATCAGGGCTTGCGGACACCCGAAGCTCTCACACCTCCACTTGAAACATCGCACTTTGCTATTACCCACGCTAATAGAGAAGGAGCCCTCCCTCTGTCTCCAGTCTACCAGCATCCTGGAGAGATCTCCTAAGCCTTCAAGCTGCAAGAAATCCCCCTTGCCCATCCAAAGCCTTCTCCTCCCCTAACATTGTTTTCATTCCCCTCCTTTTTTTTTACTCTCAATAAAAACATAATTACAGGCTTTTAAAAAAAGCAAATTATAGTGACATACTTTAATTATCTCCAAGCAATGGAGGACTAAATTACACAGTCAGGGAATCAGAGGTTACCTAAAAATAAAAGCAAGAAGCTTCATTAAATGCTAATTGCAGCTTTTGCCGCTGAAGTGAGATTTCAAGGCAATCTGCCATTGACTCGCTTGGCCATACAAGAGAACATTGGCACCAGGAAGAGACCCTCGCATACATGCCACACACATGCCTCCATCCATGGTCTCCAGCCGCAGGGGCTGCTTCGCTAAGGGGAAACCAGGCAGTTGGCATGTCCAGCTCCACTCTGCCACCGGTCCTTCCCCAACCACAGGGCTGGGGCTCTTCCACTTCCCTCTGGGCACCCACTGTCCCCCTGAGACCACTCAGAGGCATCACCCATCTTCTCAACAGCACCAATGTGCTCATCACAGCTCTCCATCCTCCTTGCTGGCTTCCCACAGCCTAGGAAAATTAAGTTCAGGATCTCCATCTGCCTCTTCAAAGCTCCCAGTGGCCCAACAAGGGCCTGATGCTCCAGGCCAAAGGTTTTGGCTCGCAGCGGGTCTCTAGCTCAACTTGCTCGCTGCAGTGCTGGTCCCCCACTGTGTAATGAACCACAACATCTGTCATAGGCTTTGCTGCCTTCTGCTCTAAATGCAAGTTGCACCTTGCTCTGAGCAGCACTCAGCTCTCCTGGGACCAGAATGGGACTCTGGCTTTCCCTATGGAAGAGGAGCTGGACAGAGACCTGTCTTGGAGCAAGGAACAAGCCACTTTCTACTCCAGCCCTGCTCTTTCCATCCCCTTCCTCCAGATTTGCTTACTAAGGAGCTTTGCCGTGGCTTCAACAGGAGGTCTCCAGACCTGGGTGGCAGGGGAGTGATTTTTCCAAGTCAGTGCTATGGAGGAGCAAGGGACAAGGTAGCAGGCAGATCGAGAAATTCACAGAGAAATTACTTGGTTTTCTGTTTCCTATTGAGTTGGCCTAATTGTGCCACTAAAGTCTGTAATTTGCGTCTCACAGAAGAGAGTTAATGACAGGTTCCACGCTGCTGCCTCTACATGCAGGGCTGGGGACATGAGCCTGCACACAGCTTCCTACTCCAGCCCCCTGGCTGTGCTGTGGAAAGTGTGGCAGGACCCCAAAAGTTCCCACTGGTCCCTGGAGAAAGGAACTCAAGAGAAGAGCTGGGGATTGGGAATGGCAGCCAAGACCAACAGAAAGTTCGAGGAGGGGGGAGATACGAGCAGGTGATTGAGGGAGATGGCACTAGCCCAGGTTTCTCCCCTCACTTGTCAGATTCCCAGAAAAAGCAAGAAGTGCGCAGGTCAACCACTCAGGGAACTCAGGCAATTATTGCTATTTAAATTCAACAACTCTTCACAGAAATAAGGGGGAAATCAGACAAGTGCTTTTAAGCTGTAAGGAAGGCAAGGAGGAGAAACAACAGCACAGATTTCAGCACAGGCACCTTATGTAAAAAAAAAAAAAAAATACACAAAGTACCAAAAACTAGGAATCTAGTATCTAGGAATCAGTATCTACTCTGTTCTTCTGCTCAGCCACCGGCAGCAAAACTGCTCTCAAAAATACTAAGCAAAGCAGAAAACCGATCCTAATAGACACCAGCTAGCTCCTGAAACTGCCCCAGCAGCAGCTATCACTTCTCTGCAGATATCAGCACCAGAGCCTGCCTAGATCCACATCACTCTACATCCATCTCAATTGCTTATAGACTGCTCCCTTTTAATTAGCTTTCATAATCAAATAAGTGTCTAGAATTAAACAGCACTGTATCATGAAATGCCGTATAAAATTAACCAGCCATGTTGGGAGGTCACTGCATCTGCTGCTGAAACGCACCCAGCACTGGGAGGGATACAGGTCTATTTAGCAGCACACAGTAAAGATGCCAGTACATGCAGGTTTCAGCTGATAAAAAATGGGGCCAATTAAAATTCTGTTTTGAGACCAGTGAGGTTAGATTTGTGCAAATATTTTGCATATTTGTTTAAGAGCATCTTTATATCATTTAAGCTAAAGACTACGAGGAATAAGACTGAATCACTGTAAAGCACACTTACACCAAAATAAGTACCCACATGAGGACTCTTTTGATTTAACACTCCACGAGATCCATCAAGAAATCGGGGTAGCTATTGTATTTAAATAGGGTCTGATGCAGGAGGGGAACATGAATCTATTTGAAACCACGTTCAAAGTTTAGCCAAGTGACTTCTTCCCCGAGCACCAAGAAAGTATCAAAAGCACCCCTTTGAGATGTGCCATCCCAGCCACTGAAGCCCAGACCCCACCATCCAAAGCAACAGCTTTTGGAGCTGCTGTGCATTGCTAGCTGCCAACAGTGGCAGCACAACTCTCTTTTCTGCACACCTTTTGGCTGTAACATCCCACAGCAGCACAGCTTGAGTGGCTGGCAGGACGCACTCCAGGCCTAGCTGTGTTTCTAGGGAAGCAATTTGAAGGCAGAAATGTTTGAGAACAAGAGAGACACACGGTAACACCTTGAAGTATTTGCACTTGAAAAAAAATAGTTCATTCAGCTACTGAAGCAGAGCAGTTAGATCAGCACAGCTCTCTGCATCCTGCCTGGATAGAAAACACCAACCCAGGTAGACCACCTTGCTAGCACAGGTCCCCTCTTTCCCACACCCTGTCCAGCTCCGGTGTCTGCACCATGCCCTGCAGAACTCCCCAGACCATCAGAGGACAGATGAGCCTGGAAGATCTGCTTGGTGGCAGCACGGTCAGTCCTCAGCCACAGCCTCGCTGGAGGACTCAGAGCATCCCTCCTCACAGATACTGCAAGGGAAGGGAGGGGGATGCTGTAATTAAGGTAGCATCAGCCTTTCCAGTCAATATCAGGCAGAATTCAGGGTGGAAAGCTGCCTGTGAAAACAGCAGAGCAGTATCTTCGAGCTAGAAACAGCACCAGAGACATCAGCTCAGGTTTTCTGGGAGCCCTCTGAACCAGGCAGCATTTCACATCTGATCCGACAGTGATGGATGCAGTGGGAACGGAGCAGGTTTTTTTTCTCCTGTGAAGCTCTTTTGACAAGTACGATCTTATCAAAGTTTCAAGCTTTTCATTACACTTCTTTTTTCTTTTTTTAACTCCTGCCTTCAAGCTGTGCTCTGTCCTTTCTGTGCTGGCAGGGAACAGTCGTATTTCCCTTCTGGCACTGATCAATGGCTGAAGCTCCCTGCAGCACTCGGAGCAGCACCAAGGCCTCCCTTCCCCAGGGCATACAGCCTGGGAGACTCACTGGAGTGAGAGCAGAGCTGCAATTAATACACAAATAGGTCTAGAAACATGCAAAACACGGGTGTGACTTCACTCAGGCTCAGAAAATGGAATATGTAGGCACCTCCAGGACAGGAGGAACACATGCAAAGGGATGGGGAGACATCCCAGCACACTCGTTGCCTCTGCAAGGTCAGGACACTGCCACCAGCTCCAGCGCTTTTGCTGGGCACCTAAAGCAACAACCTGCCCAAAAGCAGGAGGCAGCTCACCTATCTGGGACAGGCAGCAGCACCTTCCTCTGCCTCCTTTCCCCACTTCCCACCTGCTCTCCAGAAGACAGGCAAGCTTGGATCACCATCTCCTTTACCCAGCAGGAAACATGCACAGCCACCCCCTTTCCAAGGGTCTTTCCAAGAGACACCAGCAGCAAACACCAAACCTCCCCAAAACAGGCAAAGCCAAGACTCTTTGAACAGCCACATACCTTGCACCCCAAGCTGTGCTATCCCAAGGAGAAGGCTGAAGCCAGGAAGGGCAGAGCTGCTCTAGTTAGCTGGCAACTCCCTAATTAGCCCAGGTCGGTCGTGATGGGGAGGGGTGGAGCTGGCCCTGCCTCTGCAGGGGGGGGAGGCCCTGGAAAATCCCTTCCTCTCTGCTCCAGCCCTCCAGCCTCAGCCCACACCTTGGGGAAAAGCAAATGAGGAGGAATTAGCCCTTTCTGCCCCGCCTCCTGCCCCAAGCCCTGAGCACTGGTGCAGCACAGACTACAGCGTGTGCCTCAATGTGCTGTGCCAGGGTGATGCTGAGCTCTCCTATGCCTGTCCCATCCCCTTTCACGAGGACCCTGTTTGCAGCAGGATGGGCTGGAGAGGAGGGACACCAAGTCCCGTGCTGTCCTGGAGCACTTGGCCACCCAAAACCTTCCCCATCAGCCAAAATCAAGTCACCTCCTGGAGCCTGGAACGAACAGTCACCAAGAGACAGCAAACGCTGAGTGCAAAACCATGGTCTTTTATTAGAAATCTCCTCGTATAAAAATGATCATGCTCTACACAGTCATCGAATAGTTCATAAACATCCAGGCACTGAACTTTGTTTTTTTTGTGTGTTTTTGATTTTTGACTGGTCAGTACATAAAGCAGACATATTTCAATCCATATGGTCATCACATACATTAATTAACCACCTATAGAAATCAGCACTTTGAACACAGTCTAGGTTTTATTTTATTTTATTTTGTTGTCTGTTTTTTATTTAAATTTTATGTATTTTTATTTATTTTTCCTTTTTGCAACATAGAGAATTTGGTAGGATATGGGAGAAAGAGTGAAGAGGGACGGAGGAAGACAGGAACAAAAGAAAATGGAGGATTAAAAAAAAGAAAGAGGAAAACAGAAGGTTCTGCACAGCCACAAACAATCTCACAAATTCCAGTAAAGGGAAAATGTTGGGTCTCTTTTTTTTTTTTTTTTGCCAAGATACAGAAAAAAAACTCCAAAGACTTGCCAAAGTTCGTCACCTCTTCCCCACACCATGTCCCCCTGCTCAACTGTTCCTCTTCCTCCATGGGGAGGCATGCATTGTCACGGTGGTCAGTTGGTCGGTGGTTTATTTTTATTGTTTCTTTTTTTTTTTTTTTTTTTTTTTGCTGCTGTTGATCACCATCTTCCCCAGGAGCTCTGCCCAGCAGCTCCACCAGGAGTGTGTCCCCCCCGCTGCCATCTCCCCATCCCATCCAGCTCCCCCTCCAGTGTTCTGCGATGAGCGATGCGACTCAGCTCCTTCCCGCGTCGTGGCATCCACAGCCTCCCTCTACACCAGGCAGATGTGATCGCTGGAGCTAAATCGCATGGTTGCTATAGCTGACGTAGGTCTGTTTGGTAGCCAGTGCTGGAAAGAGAGACAGACCTCACATGTATCATTAATGAAGTCCACCCTCCCTTTCTAGCTCCCATCCCATCACCCTGACCTGACCGTCGTGCCAGGAGATGCTGGTGGGGATGTGACACGGGGTTTGGTCATGGATCTGGCCAGCGTCGGCACTCAGGATCATTCCCTGCGAGGGCACTGAGCTGTGGCAGAGGGGCTGAACCCCATGGCAGCCCTTGGGGGCTCTCTAAAGACAGTTCATCCCAAAGAGACACCCCAGCACATGACATGAGCTATGTGGAATGTGCTTTCAGGCTCCCATTCACTTCCCTCAGCAACCTCTTACAGACGAACCCGCAGGTGTTCCACATTCCCAAAAGCTCAGCTTGCCCCAGCTCTGCAAAAGCACGATTTGGGCAAGCCAAGCTGGGCAGCCTGCACCCCTGCATGCTGCTCCATGGCAGCTGGGAGCTGAGCAGCAGGGCACTGCCAGCACCGGCAGCAGGTGGCACAAAGCCAACCAGCCTGGCTGCATCCCTCAGCCAAGGATCCCTGTGCCTGGTGCTGGAGGACCAGGGCACGTACGCCAACCTGCTGCCACCTTCCAGCTTCCCCAGCCCTCCGGATGGCGTTGAACACACGAGGAGAGGAGGTAGCAATGGCTACAAAGCCACCACATGTCCCAGACTGACACACGGGGAGCCGCAGCAAGGACCAGTGCCAGGAAAACGCCAGATAGCAATAAATCCTCCCACTCCCCGCAGGGCTGCACCGCTGCCTTTGGGCTCAGAGGCTGCAGCACACCACTTGCTTTTTAGCAGCAGCCACAGCTCAGGGAGAGGTGGAAGCTGCAGCTTGCAACACCCTGGCTTGTCTCAGCACTTCGGCCAGGCACGATGCTCTGCACAGATCCCACCATGAGGTCCCCAGGTACCATGGGGCTCAGCAGACACACGGACACCCTCCAGCCAAAGACACGGATGAGTGCTGGGACACAGAGCAAAGCCTGAGACACCAGAAGCAGCACAAACGTGTCCTCTGCAGAGACCAGCACCACACAGAGGGGATGCCCAGCAGCTCTCCCTCTGTCTCGGTGCCTCGCTGACAAATGAACCTTGCTGCAGATTTCAGACTGGTATTCCCAGATAACAATTAGATAGGCCATAAGAAATTAGAGCTGACAGAGCTATTTGTTAGCTGCAATGTTTTCATAGCCAATCTGCCCATATCAAAGCCCTGCAAATTATTTATTTTGTTGTTTATTTAAGGATACGTGACCTGCCAGTGACAGAGTGAAAAACAGCCCCTTCATCCTGCAACGACAACCCCACCATGCCTCCTGTGCTCAGCATTGATGCCATGCCCTCCTCCCCACCTTGGCACACCTCAGGAGCGTGCCGACAGCCCCGTTCACACTGAGCTCCTGTATTGCCTATGCAAGACACATCGGAGCTGGAGATGCAGCAGACGGGAGGCTCAGCTCTCCCTGCTCCCAGCACATACGATCCTCAGAGGCTCCTGCTGTGAGTCCCCCGGGAGAAAAGGATGCTAAGCACAGCAGAGAACATATGGGAATGTTTGGGTTCAGGTCCTGGATGAGGTGCTCGCTGCATCCGGACCTCCAAGCCCCACTGCAAAGTGGGTATTGGCCCTTTGTGCCAGTAGAGCCCCGGCCAAGAGCCATGTGTGGCTGGAGGGAGACAAGGTCACACATGCACAGTGTCACAGCCTGTGACACTGATGCCATGGGGAGTCTGGCACCAGGTGGCTCCCCAGCCCAGGGCTGGCATGTTCCCAGTGAGCCCTTACCATGGGGAGCCCACAGATACCCCCAGCCTTGCATGAAGCATCTCTTGCACAGACAAAATAGGGGCAACAGAGGGACACCTACCCACTGCCACTTTGGGGTAGGAGCGCAGACCACACAGATCTGCAATAGCAGCTGACAGAAGCCACCTCTAGCACAGGCAGTTGAGGGGGTTCTGACCGTGTAGCTGCCCTTCACAACACAGGTAGGTAGATGAAAGAGTCGATTGTGCAGAGAGACTGCCTACGGAGAGACAGAGCTACCGCCAGCAACAGCCATTACACAGAGCAATGTGGATATGGAGGTTATACAGAGATGCCAAGGGACATTAAATAGCTCAGGCTGGAAAGAGAGCAAGCGTGGGATTACAAAGACAATCACAGCTTTCCATGGAAATGCTCTTTAGTCTCCATCCCACTGATGCTGGAACCCAAAAACTCTGCTGGTACATAAGGAACATTTGTATTTCTGTGAGGTTTTCTTCAGATTTAGCCCAAATGGGACTTCCCTTCTCAAAGGGCCCCAGAAGCATTGGCTCCAACCATTTCTTCCTTCTGCAAGGCTCGGGTTTTCTAAACCCAAATGCAGAACAGGCATGCACCCACCTCCCAAGGGTTTCCCGAGCCCCCAGCCTCTCTTCCCAGGGGAGACGGGTGGTTCTGTCCCAAGGTCAGCCTTAGCTCCAGCCTGGCACTCGGAAACAGCCCACAGGCAGACACCAAACACCTTTTCCCATCAGCCACACCAGAGCCTTCCCAGGAGCAGCTCTGGGCACCCAGGATGGGCTGACATTAGGATCCTTCTCAAGGTATTCAAGCAGATATCCATGTGCCCCAGCCAGCATCTCATCCAGCAGCAGCATGACCGTGTCTTCAGCAGTATTTCCCCTGCTACACACCCAGCAGCATTTCCCATGGGATAATGCAAACAGGCTTATAGAGGGATGGGAGTGCCAGGAGCAATCTTGATCAGAGGGAGGCAGGACACCTCTGCCTCAGCAATGTAGCTGCAGTAATGGAAAATGGCATTTCTTGGGTGGGAATAAATTTTAAAGGGGGAATCTCCTCTGCCCACAGACTGGAGATGATGCTGTCCTCTCACTGAAAGCCAGGAATCCCTGCAAGTGCCCCAGCTGGAGTGCAGATGACTAGAGCACACCTCACTCCTCGGGGTGACTTTGGGTATGGCGGAGAGCAGAGTGGCCCCCAGCCTGTGGGATGCATCCCTCCCCACACTGCCCTCACTTCTGGGGGATGGCAGGCCAAGCCATGGGCAGGAGAGAGCTGAGATGTCCCTTTGCCAGGGAGCAGAGCTGCCAGCATTGCCTGTGGAAGACAGCATGGCTATGGCCCACCAGCAAGCCAGGGGTTTGGGCTTCCCAGCACCGCGTCAGTCCCCAGCAGGACCAGCTCCCCAGCCCCACGGGGAGCCACTTTACCTTGCGTTTCCAGATTTTCGCAGAGCTCTGATTTAGCTTCTCCATTGGGGCGGAAACCTCCCTTCTGAGAGAACTTGTTGGACATGGTGGCTGCCGTCACCACCGCCTTGAGGCTCCGCTTGCGCTTGGGGACGTTCTGCTCCGGGTGGAAGAGGATGATGTACACCTTGGGCATGTAGAGCATGCCCAGGGACACTGAGGCACTCAGACTCACTGAGATGGTGAGCGTCGTGGTCTGGATGTACATCTGCAAGACACAAGGGCATGAGCTGAGACCCACCACGGCTCTGTAGGTCCAGAAAGGGTCAGTGGGGAAAGGAGAGGCAACAGGGGAATATGGAAACATTGGGGTTAAATAAATGAAGGAGTGGGGAGCCAGGGCTGGAAATGTTGACAGTATTGGATCTTAAACATCAGACACAACTTGTTGCATGGGCCAAGGTGCACCCAGAGAGGCCTCTGGCTCACTTTTGCTGGTGTTTCCCCACCTGCAAACATGGGGAGGCTGTGCTGGTGCCCTGACCTGGATTTTGGGGCCCTGGCACAGCCTCACTGTGCCAAGCCCTCCCAGCATTCATGCATGCCCCAGCAGCAACCTGCCAGCACCCCAACTGAAAAAAATCACCAGAGACAGAGCCCTATGCCCTCTTCACCCTCTGTCTCTGCTCCCCAACACTTGCAGCATGCTCCACCAGCTGCAAGGCAAAAGCTCTGATGCTGCAGTGATGGGCACAGCAAGGACACCCACTCCCAGGGACCAGCCCAGGGCACCCCCAGCTGCCTTCAACAGGTAATTCCCATTCCCCAGCTGGCTCCCTGGGCCGTTGTCATGTAAGTCACATATTACACACCGACGTTGCCTTTCTGCAGTCAAAACTAATTTCACGCTCACTGTCCAGGACTAACAGTGACAGATGTTTTGCAAAATGAAAGCCCATTAATCTGACTGTAGAATAATCCATTTTTCTATGGAAAGCACTTGGCAGGCTCCTCACAAGCCGGGGGCATCTGAAGTAGGCGGCAATGGGAGGCAAAAGAGACCCCTCCCTCTGCCCATCCCCACCTCTCACCAGGCAAGCCCCTCTGTGAGCATCCCTGCTCCGTCAGCATCCCTGCTCCTAACACAGGGCTCTATTGTCTCTGGTGTCCTCTCCTTTATCCCAGCATAGCTCACGTACTGGGTGTCTCCGGGCTAAACAGGGAGAGGGCTCTGGGTCTTTGGGTGCTTTTGTGCACGCCTTATTTTCTCTTCCAGCTGTGCTCAGATGCCAGGGCTGTTTTGCAGGTTGCTAACAAGGTTTAAGAAGAGGCTTAAAGGCAGTTTCTGAACTTTATCCCATGGCTCAGTCACAGCATGGTGTCCGGGGTTTCTTCTGTAGCTCTTTCACACGTGGGATTTGGTGCTGTGCAGGGTGGCAGGACCTGGAGGAGCCAGGGGAAGCCCAGGAGCCGCAGCATCAGTGAGGGCAGGGTGTCCCCACCTCCCCAGCTGCAAACACTTAACCTGCAGGTTCATTTTCTAGAGTCAATAGAGCAAAAAGGTGATTGAGGACAGAAGCTGAGCACAGAGGCTCTACAGGGCTCCCTGAGGAGAAGATACACAGAGGCAGCTCCATCCCATGAGTGAGAGCTGGCAGGAGGGAACCGCTCCCAGCCAGGGCTGTCATCCCACCACAGGACCTGCATGTCCCACCTATGACTGTGCAAAGAAAACAAACACATTGGCCCAAAGTGTTCCAACTCAATTCAAAAGAAAAAAAGCAACAAAGCTTGTTCTGAGCCAACAGAAAAGTTTTGTTTGTCCCCAGAATAAAACCTCTTGCTGTCACATGCGCTGGTTTGTTTGTTCCACCTGCTCTCTATATGCATGCAAGAGTCAATCTAGGCAGTTTTTGGAAATAAAAATGTCATTTCATCAAGGAAAGTCAAAACATAACTCTGTGCCAGAATATCTGCGCCTTTTTTTTTCCTTCTTTTTTTTCCTGCTGAAACTCTCCAGACTTTGCTGCAGGTGTCCTGGACTTGCCGGGAATGAGGGCAGCACTGGGACGCCAACTCCAGGCACCCCAATCCTTGTCCCAGGGACCAGCACAACTCCGCTCGGCACCAGTGTGACACCCTGTGGGGCACGGCTGAGGCTCAGCAGCCCTTCACCTCCCCGGCTCCCCTGCCTGCCTGCCCTCCTGCTCCTCAGCAGATGCCTTTCGGAGAAGCCTCACTTTGCAATACAGCAATTTCCATATTTCCTGCCTCTGCAGCGACTCCCACCCGTGCCTCAGGACTCGGAAGCGTTTCAGCAAAGAGGGAAAGAGCAGCTGAGCTCAAGCTCAGACAAGATCTCTACGCACGCTTCTTCCTACGCGGCTGGGTCGGGGCTCCATCCCCCTGTGCTGCTGGGGACTCCCCTCCACCAGGACCCCAGGTGGCACCAGCTCCAGGCTCCCCTCATCTCTTAGTCCTCCTCAAACCCCTGCAGCACTTTTGGGGTCTCACAGGCCCACTGTGGCTACCTTCACCCTAATGATGCATTTGCCAGAAACAGCCCCATTTTCTGCAGCCTGCACTAACCTCAACAGCTTTGCATCATGCCACAGCAAGCCCCTTTTCAGCCCTGAAATATTTTTAGCCTGGAGTCTAAACACCTCCATAAAGCACAGCACATTTAACCTTTTGCCACACCAAAAAATGACCATTTCTCACGATTGTGGTTCCTACTCTCTTAATTGGTTTCCAACCCAGGACACCGCTTTGCCCCTCTGACACTTGAGCTTTCTCCAGAGCCCTTTGAGGTGTGCGCTGCAGTTGTTATCAAAGAAGTTACAGCTCCTGGTTCGGCAACATTTGCTGCTTCGTGGATAGGATCAAAGAACACAGCCTGTCTCTGACTCAGGATGATGACACTGCGTCCAGGGACCAAAGCAACCCTAAATGACCCAGCGCAAGTCCCCAAGCCCAGCGCCATGCTCGGCCTTTGTCCCAGGGCTGGATCAGCCCGTCCTGCCCCGGGGGGGCAGCCCAGGCTCAAGGCACAGCCCTACAGAGCTTGTGGTTGTCCCAAAGCAAATCTCTCCTATTAATTGGCAAACCTCTGACTCTAAATCCAGGCCTGAGCCAGCTGCAAGAGATTTTGCACCACTGCGGGTGCTGGGGAAGGGAAATCCTGCTCAAGCCTCATCCAACACTGCTAAACAAACCACTGGACAGTCCTCCTTCCTTCCTCTCTCCCTCTTTTCCCTCGCTGAAAGCAAATGCGATAAACAGAGAACCAGACAATGACACCGCTGTTCAGCTGCCGCCTTATCAGTGCAGGAAATTGTCTCTTTCTTTAGATCCTCTGTTATTGCTATTTCTGTAATCCGCTGGGATCGGCAGGGATAAGAGGTTCTTTTGAGAAAAGGCTTCGGGGACTTGTTATGATAATATGCCACCTCCATGCAAAGTTGTAGGCATGAGGTAAAGCAAAATAAAATAAAAATGGAGATTTTTATCCAACTCCTCCAGACCATGTGGCAGCCTCAGCCACAGGCTCAGACGGGGTCAGGGCAGAGGTGCCAGGCAGCATTTGGAGGTGTGGGTCTGCCCCATGGCATCCTCAGGACTCGAGCAAAACTCCAGCCATGCTCTATGGGGAGAATAGCAGCCCAGCAGATGCTCCTGGTTTTTCTTTTCCCAGGTGTGATGACCCTCTGCAGAGCCCAATGGGGCCTTAATCCCAGCAGCAATGGGGCAAAAGTGAGGGGATCCCTCCCTGTGGTGGCCTGGGGATGCCCTGCTGAGCATCCCAAGCAGCACCAGCACCACTGTGGGGTGATACCAATGCCAATACCCCCCAAGTTTTCATCCCAAGGACGTGATCAGAGCCAGATCTTCTGTGCAGGCTGCGTAACGACACCTTTTTGATCTTTTTTTCTCCCCAAGACTGCAAACCAGCAGTTAAAAGCATCGAGGCAGTACCGAGCACCCAGTTCCTGTGGCTGCCCCTTTGAGCGCATCCATCGCCCTTCAGCCACAGCCTGGAGACGCTCAGAGCTCACATCCCACGGCAGCTCAGCTGAGCGCCAAGCTGAAACACCACAAACCCCTCCTGGGATTGCTCAGTGGACGCCGTGGCAGCGGCAGGCTTTGAGAACAAGAGCTGCGTCCAAGGGGAGTTTGGGAACATCACTTTTTCCGCCTCTAATCAGCTTGTTAGCAGCCTAATAACAGAGAAGCCCTGCACATTACAAGCCCCCGAAGTGAGGCACAGCCTATTGTCGAATTGCTGCTTGACAGCCAGCTTTCGGCAGCCCTAAATTATCCCATGACAAGCTGCAGTGAAGAGGTGAGCAACCTTGCGCATAATCTACAATCATTATCATTTCCATCTTTATTACCCACAGTATGCCGAGCACATTAAGGAGGCTTTAAGGGAGCTTTTGTTTTGCAATAATTTCTTTAAAAACCTGCTTTCTTGTTAGTATCTCCCCTGCCATCTCATCAAAATGGAAATGCTGCAAAAGGCTCCATTTATTTCCTTTAATTCTCCTTCACACTTCCAGCCAGCATGGGCTAGCTTGGTAGAGACTTTTTGGTTGAGCCAAGGTTAAAGGTGCCTGTGCAGTCTCAGCCTCCTTGGGCTCCAGGGTTTGATGCTCTGTGCAGAGACAGCTCTCCAGGACACGTCTGAAACTGGCGTCCACAGCAAAAGATGTCTCAGCAAACCACCCCTGGCCCTTTTGCAATAGGTGTTTCCAAAAGCTGTGGCGTCAGCGGCCCAGCATCATGGGCAGGACACTCGGGGGAAATTATCCCAGTGATGAAGGGTCCAGAGAGGGAATGTGAGTGGTGGGTCACCCCGGGGATTTCCAGGGAATGGCAACACTGAGATTTATTTGTCACAGGCAGTGCCAGGCTGGCAGGCGTGAACTGTTTGCATTTAACATAAATGCGATTCTTGTTTTGGCTGGCAGGCAAAGGGGATTTGGGTCTCATTCATGAGATTTTTTCTTCTTTGTTCTCGCTCCCTCTCACTTGAGCACAGAGCTTCATCCAGGATGGCCCCGGTCCTGTGGGTACCTGCACCAGGACCACCCTCGAGAAGCCACGAGGTGGACAGACAGACAGACAGGTTGTTTCACAGCACAAATACATCTCTGGGATTATCTGGCCTGGCCTCATCTACACTGTGTGCGAAGTCACATTCAGAGTCGCAGGAGATGCTCGCTCCACAAAATCCTCAGCGAGACGGCACCGTTCTGCAACCCCTGCAGCTCTGTGCCACTCTGCCCGCTGCAGCCCAGCCGAGCAATTTGTCATTGGTGCCGTGTTGCCAAACACACAGGTGTTAATTAAAATCACAGTGAAACGGTAATCGAGTGAGAAGCTGCAAGCTGCCACACACCCTGGCAAGGGAGGGAATGCGCCGAGGGCTTGCTCTGCTCCCTCTCCTTTGCCCTTTCCTTCTGCTGCTTCCAGCTCTTGAGGATTTCAAGTGGCAGCTCCATCTCTTCAGCCTCCATCACTGACTCAGCACCAGGAAAAGGTGCTGTGTGGGCAGCAAGGACTTGGATCTGCCCTGGGGACTCATCCTCACCCAGCCCACACAGCAGCAGCCTGTGCTGCCCACTGCTACCCTGTCCACAGAGGGGCAGCGGGGCCAACAGGGCACAGAAAACCAGAGGCAAAGGGAGGAAATGAAACAGGAAAGTCTCTGCTCCCCAGTAGCACAAGAGGTTTGCGAACCAACTCTTCCCACCACAATTCCCAAGCTGGCAGGACAGCAGAGAAACACCCCTCCTTGCTTAGGACATCTCAGCTTCTCTCAGCCCCCTTCCTTACAGCCCACAGGAACGCCAGCCAGACATCTTCCCTCCTCCCTTACCTTTTCCGCCGACTGTGACGTCCCAAAAAATATAGGGATGAAGGCTAACCACACAATGCAAGTAGTGTACATGGTGAACCCGATGGGTTTGGCTTCGTTAAAGGTCTCCGGGACCCCGCGGGTCTTAATAGCATACACAGTGCAGGTGACCATGAGAAGCATGCTGTACCCAAGCAAACAGATGAGGGAGAGGTCCGAAATGTCACATTTGAGGATGCCCCGGGCAAAGTGGGGGTTTGTAGTCCGCTGGTCCTCGTAGTCAATGACAGAGTGGGACGGGTCCACGATGAACCAGATGCAGACACCCACGAGCTGCAGCGAGATGAGGCTGAAGGTGATGATCAGCTGGGAAGCGGGGCTGATGAACCGGGGGGCACTCACCGACTTCTTGCCCTGCTCGAAGATGCGGTAGATGCGGTTGGTCTTGGTGAGCAGGGCGGCGTAGCTGATGCTCATGCCGAGCCCGAGGAAGATGCGTCGCAAGGAGCACGTGCTCAAGTCAGGCTCGGCAATCATGAGGAAGGTGGTGGCGTAGCAGAGGAAGATGCCCGTCAGTAGGACATAGCTCAGCTCCCGCCCTGATGCCTTGACGATGGGCGTATCATTGTAGCGCACGAAGGTGACCACCACAAAAAGGGTGGCAATGATGCCCACGATGGCGATGAAGACCGGCACCACGGCCCAGGGCGAGCTCCACTCCAGCTTGATGATGGGGATGGGGGTGCAGCTGGTGTGGTTCTCGTTGGGCCGCTCGTTGAAGTGGCACCGCTTGCAGTGGAACTCATCCAGCTGGTACTGGTAGCCATCGCAGCGCTCGCAGTGCCAGCAGCAGGGAATGCCCTTCACCAACTTCTTCCTCTCGCCCGGCTTGCAGGGCAGGCTGCAGATGGAGCTGGGGAGCTGGCTCCCACCCCCCGGCCACAGCATGCTCTCCACCTGTGGGGCAAAATGGCACCAGCCCCACTGACGCTCGAGTTGAACATCTGTCAAGCATCCCTGGGGCACGGGGTGATGCCCCGCTGCTGCTCCCAGCAGCATTGCCCAGATCCGGTCCCTCGCCCCACCAGTACATCCCATGAAGGACCCCAGCCCAACCCAGCATGAGGACAGGGAGGCCGTGAAGCTCTCCATCGTTCTTTTGGGAAGAACCAAAGTCCCTCCTTCCCTGGGAAAACCCCCTCTGCTCTGTTCTGGCTTCTTCCCTTACAAGAGCTGCCAAGTCAGGTGCCCAGAGCCCGTGGGATATGGTCACACACATGGATAGTGGGTCACCATGGCTGAACCATATACAGGTGTGTACTCAGGGGACACCCTCCCCTCTGACCACTCCCAAATTTAGCTGCCTAACTCTGTATCCATGGGCTCCCTTGCTCCCAGCCAGGTTTGCTACACCCTACATGGCCTCAATGGGTGCAGGAGAAATCTACAGCTCCTTCCACTTGGCACAGACTGTGCATAGCCATGCTGCAGGCACCAGCCAGCCCCCAGCCTTACTTTTAGGTGGAGGTGGTCGGTCCATTGCCCGATGACTTTGTACTCAGGAGTGGAGTTCCTGATCTGGTATTGGTAGATGTCATAACGCCCTGGCGCATCTCCGTTCTCGTTAAACGTCACAGGAGTCCCAGCAATGCCTACAAGAGAGGGAGGGCTCAGCACCCACAGCACCCAGCAGCACGGGGTGGGCTCTGGTTTGATGCTTCCCCCTTGGTGTGGGGCTTCTCACTGCTGGAAGTGCCGCAAGCTGCCAAGATGATGCCAGTGCGGGCACAGGATAGAGGAAACCAATGGAGAAAAGAAAACCAACCCCAAACCCAAGCTGGTGCAGGGATCTTATGGTATTGAGCCACTGATCCTCCCAGGAGCCAGAGCTCTCTGAGCGATGCCAGCCACCAAGCCCTGTTACACCAGCTGGTTTACTGCTTCTTTTAAGAAAAGGGGGAAAAAAGCAGCTTTAACATTAAATCAGGTGAACTGTGCAGATAAATACTAATGAAAGGAAGGAAAAGAAAAATCAAGCAAGAGGGAAAAATAAATAAAAGAGACACTGCAGAGGAGATCACAGAGTGGAGATAAATAGAAGTAATAAGGAGGACAAGACAGAAAATGTTTATTAAGGAGATAGAGCAGAGGAAAAGATGCATTTCCAGAGGAGCTCTGAAGACAGACAAGGACATGACAGTGTGATTCAGCGGGACCTCTGCCAGCCATGATGTGAGGAGGCGGCAACGGGGAGCAGGCGAGAGGAGAGGCCAGGCAGGCAGGATGGCAGGGTGAGCAGGTGAGCAGGATTGTGCTGGGTTACTCTCCAAAGGCTCCCAGGAGATGCAGAAGCTCAGATCTCCTCATCTGCTGCAAAAGCACTCCATCTTTGCTGCCAGCATTTGCAGTGTGGTGGGTGCCAAATGGTAACATGAATAAATTGTAGGTGCTGCTGTGTGACCCATAATGGGGGACAAACTGAGACACCCAGTCCCACAGGGCCATTCCTCCCCACTGCCCCAGGAACGGACAGACCTGAGAAGTTGACGTTGCGGATGTACTTGAGCAGCTCCACGCCATCCACCGGGTCCATCCTGGGGCACAACCCCACCTTGCCAGGGCACAGGTTCTTGTGCATGTTGTGCAGAGCGTGGCCCATGGCATAGACGGCATCGATGACAAACTGAACCTTGCCCTCCTGCTCGTACGAGGAGTCCTGGCCGATCCGCTCTCGGTCTGCAGATAGATGTAAAGCAGGGCTGCCATCTCCCTGCCATCCCAGCCATTCCCCACAGGGACATTTCTGCTGCAGCCAAATCCTTGCAAACAAGCTCACTCTGGACTGAAGCAGCTGGAAACTCCAACCCCATTCCCAAAGCCACAAACCCATCAGCCACCCAGGGCACCTCTTTCCCAGCAGAAAGCTTATGGTACCTAGGCATGCCCCAGGAAGGAGCAGCAGGGCAGAAATGCACCTCAAACAAAAAAACCAAAACAAACAAAACCCTCCCAAACAAAAACCCACATTACACCTGTATATCGCACCGCCAGCCCAAGACATCGGCTGTGTCTGCACTGCCAGGGCTCAGGGCTCGAGTCCCTCTGCCAGCTGAGAGTCCTCCCATCACCTGTGTGTCCCTTGTCCAGAGGGGTCAGGAGGGACAGCCGGGGGGGACGCTGTGGCTCTCGCCCCAGCCCTTCTGAGCGGCACACCGGAAAGGTTTGGGGTACGTGAGCTGGCCTCTGCAGCCAAGAAACGCATTCGCTGGAGAAATATCCAACCAACCTCCCTGTAATGTAGTTCTGAAAATGTGGGTGCTGGCACCCAGCTGTGCTGCCAAGAGCCCTTGGGATGTCATGTCCCAGTGCCATGGGACATCCCTGTACTCCCAGGTTCCCCAGTGGGATGCAGGTTGGGTTGTGCTTGATGTCCCATCCCCACCTCTGTGGGCTGACCTCCTTCATCTTCCCAGGAGCTCCCACCGGCTCAGTCTCTATCATTTAATTTCCAAAGCCTCCTGTCACCCTGCTCCCCTTGTCACCCCCTGCCACCCTCCCACCCTGCTGACCCTGCAGCCCTTTGCAGCCTCCCTGGCCATCCCAGCTTGCAGGATCCTGCAAAGATCTGGTAATTACCAGTGACAGCTGCCTGCCTCTTCTGTCATAACTGCCCTTAATGGGACTAGAAACATGTTAATCATTTAGCAAAAGACACCAATTAATGTAGCATGCTGTTAATTACAGCTAAGAAAGCATCTCCCATGGGGCAATGCCACGTCAGAGAGCCACGGCCTCTGCACCTCCATCACTGACTCTGCGGCATGGCCGGGCACCCTGCCAGGCCACAGGTCCTTCAACAAGAGCAAAAGGGAAGGAGACTTCCTCAGGGAGCTGAAGGCACAGCCTCCATCCTCCAGAGGCATCCTAGAAAGCCATCTGAGGGTGACCAAAACTAATTCAGGCTCCACCATGCACGGATGCTCCCTGATGCAAGGTGGGGATTTACGGTGACTGCAGGGGACCAGGCACAGAGCCTTTGCAGATGGGGACAGAAAAGGCACAGGCAAGCAGCGGTTGCTGATCCCCTTCTTCCCCGCTGCAGGAAGGTAGGACAAAGCCAGCGCTGGATGCGGAGCAAATGTCTGCCGAGCGGGGACATCCCCGAGAGCCACATGCCCAGAGGTCCCTGCACCAGGACAGAGAGCAAAACCTGCCCCTGACAAGACGCTAAACCAAATTGATAGTGAACTGACCAACCAGAAAAGATGATATCAAGGAGGTGAATTTATAGCCCATCCTTCAAAGTTATAAAAACGCTTTTGGACTATGTGGAGATTACTCATGTGAAACCCGTCATGTTATCCTTTCTTCCACATTATTGACAAGAGCTATTAATCTTCTCCCTCAACTTCGGGCCTTTCCCCACACTCATCTCTCAAGGTGCAGACAAGCCGCTCTATCTTATCAAGATAATTACCTATTAAAAAAGGGGTGTAATAGACTGTCCAGGGGACCTGAGCCTGTGGGGATGTCCCAGCCCCGCTGCCAGCCCTGGCACCATCCTGCTGCCCCGCAGAGGCTGTTAAGCCCAGGAGATACGCCAGACCCAGGACTCGTCCCTTCCCAGCTCCTCAGCTTCCTAGCAGGTACCTCAAATCCCACACAGGTCCCAGCAAGTAAAATACAACCCACTGTCATAACACAGGCTGTGGAGGCTAGATTTTCCTCCCAAACACCCCTCTGGCTTGCAGCGACCAATGTCAGCCTGGCACAGTGGGAGAAGCTGGCTCCAGTGCTAAAGCTGAGCCGTTGCAGATAAGCAGACATCCCCAGGGCTGTTGGTCAGGCACCTTGCCCCAGGCCCCAGCTGCTTTCTGCAGATGGGAATTAGGCTAGTACACAGAGGGGACAACACAGAGCAGAAAGCTGAGGCTCATTCCTGACATGGAGACAATAAATCTCCACCAAACTCGCAGTGGATTAGGGCCGCAAAAGGGATGTGACCCTGCTGATTATAATAGAAGGGTCATGCATTGTTCTACAGGGTTGATAATTAATTTTCAAGTGCATGATGAGCCTCTGCAGGCACCCCTTGGAGGACGGACGCAGCTATCTTCTCAAGCAGTGGATGAGACAGGATTAGCATCAATTCCCATCACATTGCCAGTGCCGGCTTTCAGTGGGAGTTAATCGAAATCACTCACAGTGCTGCTCTGGAGAGCCAGGGGATGGTGTCACCTCTGAATCTCCAAATCTCTTGGGTGCTGGCAGCAGCACCCAGCACCCATCGTCGTGTTTTTGGGCTAGATGAGCCCATCTGGAGAGCAGGGACTGTTCCCCCGTGAGGGATGCTCACTGCAAGCATCTCTCTGCAACAAGGGCTTGAGCTGCCCTTGCAGCAAGGCTGGCGATGCCTGTTTGGAAAGCCAGTGGAACTGAAAGAGAGCCGAGCAGAGGCATTGCTGGGATGCCCCTGCCTGCTCAGACCCGGCCTCGGTCAACAGGAGCCTTTTATCTTCTTAACTACCAGGCGAGCAGTGCAAATCCTCCCCCGTTGGCCTGGCTGGGGCACACTGTGCTGGAAAACAGCCAGCGCCAGAAAAAAACAACCCCATATTAAGAAAAGACTGGAGAAAAGCAAAACAGAAAGGGAAAAGAACATGAGGAATCACAAATAAAGAAGGAAAATCAAATAAAAAGTCCTCTCCCCCCTACCAACGTTGCTGCTCTGCATTTATCTGCAGCCTGGTCAGGTGGAGGTGAGAGCGCAGAGAAATCCCCAGCCCTGCTTCAAAGCACAGTTACCACCCAGCCCTGCTAAACGAAGGCCATTAATTAGCTCTCCTGAAAAAAAGAGTAGCCTGTAGGGCCTGGGAGCATCCTGCAGTCCCCATCCAGGTGACAGAGGGGAGATGGACCCCAAAGCCGTGCCCCGTCTTCCTGCCCTTGCCACCCCATCGGCCCAGCAAACCCGGCACTGCCGTTGGCTCCTCTGTCTCCACTCACAGCATCCCAGGACCTCCTTGTCTGCATCTGCACGTGTGTGAATTATTAACGAAGCAGTGGCTGCCAGGATCTTTTCCAGCCCGGCCGGCCGGGTGCGAGCAGGGCTGGCTTCCCTGCAGCAGCCTGCCCAACCCAGGAGGGTCGGGGACACAGCCCAGCAGAGAGAGCTTGGAGGTGAGGAAGGATGCTAAGGAGATCCTACTGCAAAAGCATCTGGGAGACAGGTCCTGGCCTGATCCTGGTCCCAGCAGGACAGCCTGGGGATGAGGTGCACAGGTCCTGATGGATGCTAGGGCTGGTCTCGGGGATAACCTGAGCTGCTGCCAGCAGGAATTGCCCCAAAACCTGGTGCCCACCCCAGCCCTCGCCCCTCACCTTCCTCCCAGCTCTCCCATACCTGAAGGAGAGCCATGAGCTGTCCTATTCAGTGGTGGGACCCTTCAGTTTGGGTTTGGGGATGTAAAAGGAAGCAAAGCCAGCATTTCTCTGTGCATGTTGGGCTCTACCCAAACTTGGAAGCTCATGGAGAAAGTCAGTATGATTCCCTCTAGAAAACAGCCCCAAACAGGACATTTGCGTAAGCCATGTAAAGCAGGAGCACATGGATCTGTACAGGCAGGTTATTTGCTTCATCGTGCGTTATTTCCCCTCTCCATTTATCTGCCGAGTAAATGTTCAAGACATAATTTATTTGCTGACAAATTCAGATAATTTAAAGACAGTTCCTAGGACATTTGCCATGTTGTGGTTTCAGCTGCCTCCACTAATACCTTGGCCCTGAAATATTGCTTGTTTAAATGCTACATTACTATGAAGATGAAGAGATCAGTGGTTTGCAGGACCTGCTCATGCATTTCCTGGTGCCAGGGATTTCTTGATGCAATCCCAAAAGAAAAAGAGCTCTCAGCTACCCAAGTCCATGGCCATGGGCAAGTTTTCTTGCATGCCCCTGCTGCTTACCAAACTCATACCTATGCATTAGCTGCAAGACTATTTGGGGAAGCTGCAGCACTGGAAAGCCCTTGTGGGGACAGAGAGGTGTCCCTAGATCATCAGCTGAACATTGGGAAATGGCTGCAAGGGAGAGGATGTGGAAGCACCATCCTTCTCATCCTCAGCAGTGAAAATGGGGTGAAAAAAAAACCCTTAATGATCAAACTTTCCAGGCACAGTCAGGTCCATCCGCCCATTGGCACAGCCACAGCTTCTGCAGATGTCCCTCCCAAGGGGACAGTGCAGATGCATAAATGTCCCCAAGTCCTGCCACGTCGCAGCCTGTGAGCCGCCGCGTTGTTATCTGTCTTCAGCCGGTGCCAGGCAGGCAGTAAATCTCTCCCATCTCTCAGTAAACATGTCACCTCCTTGAGCCTCCAACCATCACCTCGGCAGCAGCACTGTCAGCAAGACAGATCCCCTGGTTGCTTGTTTACTGCATTAATCCCTACAAGCCTCTTTTAGCTGGAAATGGCTAAAAATGCACAGTGTGGGCTGAGTAAGGGATCAGGAGGCCTGGAATCTGGCTCTGCCAGGATGAGGTTCCCTGCCTGGGGTGGCAAAGGGGTACATCAGCAAAGCAGTTTGCAAGGAGACAGGGGCAAACCCTACTCCAGCAAATGCCCGGGGCGATCATCTCCTCTCTGGGCATCTGCGCACCCTCCCATGGGGTGCCTGGCAGCACCCTCCCTGTGGGCACGCTGTGGCCGCAGCCTCAATGCTGGCTAAGCAAGAGCTAGATCCTGACCCTGCGCTATCGATTGGCCTCATTTCTCTGCAACCACCCCATCTTTTAGCCTGTTCAGGTGAGATGATAGGAGCTGCTTGCAGTGAGCAAGAACGCACCAGTGGTTTTATGCCTTTCACAGGACAGTGGTGCTCCTGCCAAGCACATGATGAGAAAGAGGCAGTTGTCCAAATGCTGCAAAATAATGCCCCAAATCTCCCAAATCTGGGTGGTTTTGTACCCACAGAAGACAGCACCAAGGGAAGGGAGATGTGCAAGAAGCGTGCATGAGAGGGAGCAGCCCTGGGAGCTTTGCATGGGGACTGTGCCTTTGCACATACACAAACCAAGCAGGCTCCATACTTTCCTGGATCACACACAGCACACAGGGATACACAAAAGCATTTTTGTGCAACACTCCTGTCCACTTTGAAACAAGCCACCACCGTCACAAGCCCACTGGACACCCAAGTGCCCATGCAGGTGAGCAGCTCTGCATCACCTACATTCCCCATGCTGCAGAAGTGCCAGCATTTCTCCAGCCTTCTCCAAATTCCCACCTAGCTTTGATGCTTAGTCAAAAAAAAAAAAAAAACAACACCACACTCACAACCAAGACCGCCACGCATGGAGCATTAATTGCCACATAGCTGCCTTGAGCTGGGCTGGCAGCTCTGGAGCAATAAGGATGTGGCTGTGCTGAAAGGCCATAAGGGGAAAGCAAGCAAAACTTTCCTAATGCCTGCCCTGGGCTCTCTGCCATCACCTTCACGTCCCTGTGCACCCCGTGCAATACAGCACGATGTGCCTGCGAGCCTCTGCTGGCCCACAGCATCCCCACAGCTCTTACTGGTGCACTTCTTGATGCTGCTGCCCTTCTTCAGCGCGTGCCGGCTTAGCTTGCAGTGGAAATTTTCCTCCCAAAACTCAGCAAACCAGATGTTTCGGCGGTTGTTGTCCAGCGTCCTGCTGGAGAAGTAGCGGTCGAAACCTGCCCAGGGAAGAGGGGACGGAGGGGCTAAATCTCTGGGTTGGCAGAGAGATGCTTAACACGGCCTAAAACTCCCCAGGCAGAGGGTAAGGAGGGTCTTGCGAGTGATGGGGTTTAGGGAGGCATAACATTGCAGTGGGTTTGTGTCCAAGCTGCCACTCGGGCAAAGCTGCAGGCTGGAAACCCACTCAGGGAAGACCCACTGCGAAAAGACCGAGTCTTTCACAGCAGTTATGGGGATGCCATCGGGGAGACGGCTGACCCAGGGGGGAGCTGAGGGAACCCACCGAGTGCAGCCCCTTACCTTTGACAGAGACCCGCTTGGGCAGGATGGTGACGGAGCCCTCGGCCACCTCCTCCAGGTGCAGGACCGGGGAGATTTTGGAGCCCCAGCTGTCCGAGCCCATCCAGATGAAGTGTCCTGTCTGGTTTGCCCTCTTGGCCGCCTCCAGCACCCTTCTGCAGAGAGAAGCAACAGGCGCTGGTGCTTGCTGGCACCACGGGACCAGGGCACTGGCTTCGTGTCCAGCCCTAGGGAAGCAGGGATGCTGGCATGGAGCAAGGCTCAGTGCCATTTGCATCCTCTGCTCTAGGCACTCGGTCGGCACCAGACACCATGCGCAACCCGGTGTGTATGGATACATGAGAGCAAACCATGCTGCTCAGCTCCCGTACCCTCCATCCTCCCCAGCCTGGGCACACAGACTGCTTCTCCCACCTCATTTGCATATTTGCTGACTGGTAATTGAATTTCCCCCTTAATTACCCAACATTAGGAAAAAAAGAATCAGGTTATGCCGCAGCAGGCAGGAAAAGCAGCAGCACTGGAGAGCGTGTGTGTATTCTCAGCTCCGATCACCATTGCAAGCCATGGGAGAGAGCCAGCCAGTGTGGCCAGTGCCCAGGCTAGAGCTAAACTGGGCCCTGCTGCGCTCAACTGGGCAGCTGAGCAGCGGTGGGGAGCCAGAGACGCCATCCATCCCGCCGAGCATCCCTCCTCACGGCCAGACACTCAGCTGCACACACTTGCACGTTCCACCAGTGCCAGCCAGTTCAGAAAATCTTAGTAGGTGGGTGGGAACTTTCCTGGATCCAACCCTCCGGGCTCTTTTTTCCCAAGGCTTGCTGTCCCCTTGGGGGCTTGTGTGGGTCCCCAGCCCTGTGGGAGTGGGACCCAGAGCAGCTTTGTCTCCCCGTGCAATGAGGAGGCAGGTTTGTGACTCACCCCCTGCTGATGGGAGCTGATCATTTCAAGTCCAGATGGTGTTCGAAACGCGTAATGAGATAAAAAAACCAAAACATACAAATGGAGCAGAGAGCAGAGACAAGACGGGAAGAGGCAGACATACTCTGGGAGCCGCGGGGCCAGCAAGCAGCCGGGGAACTGTGCCGGCTGCTCCATGCTCATCCCAGGTTGCCCCGAGCTCCCTGCACATCCCGCCGCAGGGAGGGCAGCGAAGCCCACATCCCGCTCTGAGCACAAGCAGCGTCTCCAGCTGCCCGCTGTCTTCATGTGGGCCAGGATCTCCCCAGGGTAAATTGAGGACATTCCTGTGAGTTTGGTGACTTACACCCAATGTGAGCCAGGCAGAAATTCCAGCAACAACGACTGCCAGACCGTCTTGCTCGGCAGCATGTCCCTGCACATTTTGGGAGAGGCAGCACACCGTCTTCCAGGCTCTGCAGCCCAAACTGACACAAGGGTCAGGAACACAGCAGTCTCCATGCCTGGGCTAAACCCACACTTACCTGGCGTGAGGTGGGTGTGCATAAGCCACTGTTCATGGGATGTAATCCTATTTGGATGGGTAAATGTTTACAAACCCCAGTTAATGGGGCTTGCCATTTACACAGCGAGGTAAATCCCCCGTTTCTCACCACACACCCGCGTAAATGTCAGGTTTGCAGACATTTCTATTAAGGGAGGAAAAAAGAAACTCGAAGCGTTTGCACATCTGATGTAAACTGATTTAAAATCGCAGTTTACCCACATTTACATAATGTTTGCTGATTAATAAATTAGATACTTAGGAAATCAGGGGTAGTTCCATGTGAATCATTCTGCTCCATAAACAACGGGAGCTGCAAGACGTCGCTTTGCCTGCAGAGTAGCTCATCACCTCGAAGCACGGCTGCATCCTCAGCCCTGCCGGGCAGGCAAGGTGGCAAAGGGGGGGTCCCTGAAAGGCCCCCCCAGACCCATTCCTCTTCCACGCTGGGGGCTGAGGCTGCACAGCAAAGCAGAACCAGTGCCTGGGTCCTGCCACGGCCGGTGTTCAGCGAGGCCCCACACCAGCTCTGACACAGCCCATGAGCAGTGTGAAACAGCCGGGTCATGACAGCAGGGGTTTCCAAAGCCAACAGAAAGTGGATTTTTCCTCCTTTGAGCTCTGTGTTGCTGTGGTTTGATGGCAGCAATATGCCAGGTCACCACTCTAAAGTCAGCTGCGGTGGGTCCTTGCTGCAGACTTGTCTGTGCCACGCTGCAAGGTGCATCCTCTCCCCACTGCAGACACATCCGTGCCATGCTGCAAAGGCAGCTATGCAGGCACAGTCTGCTCCACATTGCAGACGCTTCTACACCACGTTGCAGACAGATATGCACGCTGCAGGCATGGCGTCTCCTGTCACGGTGCCCAGCTCCTGCCATTAGCATCCAGCATCCCACATCCCCCACCCCGGCCAGCAGCACGCGTAGAGCAAATGTCAGGCTCGATGTGGGTGCCCCAAAGCACGTTCCCCCCACCCTCGCCTCGCCTCCCAGACAGGCCTGCCCCTCCGCACCTGATATCATCTTCATTAGCAAAGATGATGACAGCCCGTGCATGAGAGGTCTCCAGGAGGCGGCGGATGATCTTGTCGAACTCTCCCGGCTTGGGCTCCCGTGGGATCTTGACGGACTGGGCCACACACACTGCCCCTGCAGCAGAGAGAGCCCCAGCACTGAGACACCCCCGCGAGTCCCCATCACCCGGGGTCGGCCCCTCTCCCACGGCTCCTCAGCCCCATGACAGGCAAATGGGGGTCTCCCCAGCTCCCCTGCGCTCCCACCCCAGCGAGGGGCTCAGCACCACACCATCTCCCATGGCACCACACCATCTCTGCCGCCCACTGCCCCCAGAGCCCCCTTCCCACCACCCAGCCCCCGGAACACGTACCTGAGCCCTCCCCTTACGTTTCCTCTCCCAGGTCTCTGCCTTCACCACTCTTCTCCCTCACAGCTCAGCCCTTCTGCACTGCCTTCCCTCCCATCCCATATCTCCACAGCTCATCTCTGCCTTCCACCCACTCCTCTTAGTACCTGTCAGCTCGAGCCACAACAACATCCCACCCCGTCCCCCCGACAGACACATGGTCCCGTCCCAGTGCCTCAGAGAGGGTTTTCCAGCCAGCTCCAAGCACCAGCCCCTCCCCAGCCCAGGACTGGGTTTTGCGAAGGGTTCTGCACACGCAACGATCAAACACTGGCAAAAGCAGCTCATGGCAAGAGGAGACCATGGGCTGTAGCCCCAGCGTGAGCCCTTTGCCCCCGAGACAGCAGCCTGGCCCTGCAAAGGGTTTTATTCCCACCCCTGCAGCACCAACTGAGCTCCCAGCCTAACTTTCTACAGGGCGATTGCAAAAGCAGCTAATTAAAATTAAAAGAGACAAAGGGAAGCTGGCAATTGGAAGAGGCCCCACACACAGCTGCTGGGCTCCCGGCCTCCAGCTCCGAAAAGCCAGAGCCCTCCTGGTCCTGCATTTTTGCAGATGCCAATAAAAAGAGAGAGAGGAGAGAAAATTAAACATTGGGGGACCTTCTGGAAGTAATTGATGGTCTCAACTTGCATAGTAAATGACACGGCTGATACCTTGCCTGCCACTAAAAGATCTCCGCTTAAGCAAAGGTCAGGGTGATTAGCACTTGGTGGCAGAAAGAGATTTCCCAGCTTATTGCCCTGGAGAGGAGCAGGCAGAGGATGGGATGGGGACAGGCACTGAGGTGGAGGCCTCTGGTACGGGAGGGTTTGCTCCCTCCCGCGAGGCTGGAGGAAAATTGGGGTAATTTGGTCCCTTGCAGCCAAACGACAACGGGGGGGATGGACAGGATCTGATGGGTGCTGAGCACGCAGCAAGGGAGGTTGCAGGGATGGGGATAACAGCATTACCCAGCAAATACCCGCTGGCTCCGGGAGCATTGCCTGCCCCTGGCCCCGCACAGCCCAGCCACAGAGAGGGAGGTTTTCAGGTTTGGGTTTTTTTTTCCCTATGGTAAGAAATTGGGCCAATTTGCTGTTTGTTTCCCATATGGGAAGCCAGATGGATGGAGAGGAGGGAGTTGGATAAACAGAGTCCCGGACAGACAGATCAGCCAGGCAAGACAGGCAGCAGCTGACAGTGCCGGCAGGACGGACACGGCCCTCCCAGGGGAGACTCGGCCCCAGTCCCCATCGAGCCCCTGGCCAGGCCAGGGTGGCACCGGCTGTGCTGCCGCAGGAGACAGTGGCTCTGGCTAAGGAGAAAATACAACAAAAGCAGCAGTTTGCAAACACAAGAACTTTCCAAAAGCCCCGTCGCAGAGTCGGGCGAGTGTGGGCACACGCAAATGACAGCACAGGGCTGGCACAAGCGGACACCCGTGTGCCACCGGGCACCAACACCACGAGGCTCCTGTGTTGCAAGTGCTCTGCTCCAGGCTTGTGTGAGTGCGGGAAAGCAAACGCCGTAACACATGTCCCACCGGGACGTGTGCCCCTGACCACGCATGCACTCATGAGTGTGCAACGCAGGGACGTGGGGGTTCCAGGTGTGCACGTGGCAGCTGCAGCACCGGTGCCTTCCCAGCACAGCCAGAACAAACCCAGCTTTGAGACTCCCCTGGGACAGCAGCAAGGCTTTGCACTGGGGTCTTCCACGAGTGTTTTATTCCCCTCAACCCAAGCAGCGGCTTTCAGCATCCCCGAGATCCTGTGGCACTTGCAGGGGCAGCAAGTGGCCTTGGGTGAGCTTGTGGAAGGGACCATCTGCTTGTACCCATGGGAAGAAGGGGTGGCAGAGGAGATGAGCCCATAAGTAAATAAGAAAAGAGAGTAAATCGATGGCAATTCAGAGATGACCAAGTTACTTGGCAGCTCCGTTAAATCAAACTAACGAGGAATGTAACAAAAAAAAGATACGGGCAATTAGGACATAATGAGAACCTTATTAACAGTGGCTGGAGAGCGTGGAGCACGTGGTGGGGATGCAGACAGGCCAGTGGGAGGGCAATGCAGCGATGGGGACCCAAAAAAGTGGCTGGATGCTGGGAGAAAACTGCCCCAAGGATGGAAACAGTTGTCTGCAACCCCTGGCTACACTGCCTGTGCCCTACAGTTTACTAAAGCTCATTGGGGCTCTCCAAGCTTAAAAATAACACAAACCCAGCCCAGGTAAAAGTCCCCAGAGGGTCTGGGAGCCCCACATTCCCACAGTGCCCTCCTCCAGCCCGTGTACTGATGCTGAGAACACCACATAACGTTTTTATCTTCTTAATTAATGAAATCTTCTTAATAATGAAAAAAAAAAAAGAGGTCAAGAGGATCAGGGATAGGTGGCTGGGGTGGGCAGAGCTGTGCATTTCAGGGCAGCCCCTCTCACCTCCAGCAGCCCAGGCTCTCAGCACCTGCATTATTCATGGCCCCCAGGCACCGCGGCAGGCTGGGGGATCTGCCAAGCAATGCTACTACTGTCTTCACACAAAAATCCATTTAGTCAAAACATTCCTTTAAAGCAAGAAATCAAAGCGAGGAGGCGGCAGTGATGGGAAGGAGGCGGCCAGTCTCCCTCCTCTGTTAGGACAGCACAGCATCTGTCCCTGACTCTGGCCAGGGTCTGACTCTGGGAGAAGGCAGGAGATGAGGAATTGGGAACCCTTTCCTCCTCCAGCTTTGGGAAAGGACCAAAGAGGAGCAGGAATAGTGAAGAAAGCCTCAAAGACCAGAGGGGCATCCCACAGCCAGCTGCCGGAGACAGCTTGGAGACAGGCACCCAATTTAAGGATGCTCAGACACAAGATCCTATGTGTGCCGTCACTGACAGAGCAGCATAGGATGTGGGGTGCTTATAGCAAGAGACAGCCTTGAAAAACCCAGCTTGGACCCATTCTCAAGCCTCACAAGGGCTGGGGCAGCAACCAGGCACCTGGAGCTGCAGCCCCAGGGTCTGGGAGCACCCGGAGCTGCTTTCAGCTCCTGGCCCAAGCTCTCAGAGTGGTGGCAGCCCAGTCCCATGGTGGCAGAGCCAGTAGCTTTACAGGGAACTGCTGGGAAGAGCCAAGGATGAAATATTCAGCAGCCTGCATCCAGGGAAGCAGACACCAACAGGGAGAATGAAATGGTGGGGACATAGCTATGGGAGGTGGCCAAGCATGCCCAACACTGCACTTGCAGCCCTTTCTCTGCCACCTGCCAAAGCTTGCCATAAAAAGCCCACCCTGGTTAATAAGCAGCAGCCTCCCCATCCCACCCAGGCAGGTCTCAGCACAAATGCTCTTCAGGGCAGAGGGAAAATCTCCCACGCAAAACTGGGATGTGCAGCAAGAGCAGCTTTGCAAAGGGAAGGGCTTGCCACAGGGCTTGTCCTCTGGCAAACACTCCACCCTCCTGCCAGGAGAGCCAGGGCAGCGGGAACGTGTCTGCATCCAACTACCACCTCAGCCCCAGGGGCAAAACCACGAGGGTCTGCGCCCAGTGCCACCCAACAGCTCCATGCACCCATCTCAGCCGTGCAAAGCTTGCCTGTGAGTATATCACTCCCACCTCGGGCATGGCAAAGCCCTCCAGGAGCAAACTGCTGCCTGCATCATCCTCAAGCACGCAGCCGTGTCCCTCCCATCGGCATCACCCCCAGCCCGGTGGGAACTCAGCCTCCCCCGGCATCCCCACAGCTCTGCCGGCCGCTCGCCAGGAGCCTCATTACAGTGGGGTTAATGCATGTTGTCAAACACAGGTCAGGGTTTAATCTCCACCATTACGGGCTCAGTGGGAGCACAGCTGCTCTGGGAAGCACGATGCTGAAGTGCCCTCTTGATTGCAGGTAGATAATAAGCTTTTGCTGTCACTAGTGTACACCATCAATCAGGGAGTGCTCTGCCAGGGCTCCCCGCAGAGCCAGCGGCTGCCAAGTGCTGGGTGAGCACAGGCCTGGTGCATTGGAGAAGAGGGGCCTAGCTCAACCGTGCTGGGAATAGCTATGTGCATGTCCCCTCCACTGCAACATGCTCCCCGAGCAGGCCTGGGGACCCCGAGGAGGGGAATCAGGCTCTGCACAGCCCAGCAGCAGCAGCCTTCTGCAAACAGCACCTGCACGGCTCCCCTGCACACTCCTGACCTCCTCTTCCTAACCCCAGCCATTTAAATGAGATTCCCAAGCCCAGAGTCTTAATTGGCAAGCAGCAGGCTGCTCCCCTGCCCTGGGATTTATTATTCATGTCACTTCAAAGACTCCAGGAACCAACTCATTAGAGGAGAAGTCATTAGGGACAGGGCTCTGTACCCTCATAGAGGCAAAGCTCCTGTGCCATCATGAGACTGGCACGCTTTGGTCTAACCACAGAGCACGGGATGCCCTGCAAAGGGCAAGGGCTTGTGTCATCCATCCATCTGTCCATTCGTCCACTCTCAACACTGTAGCAACAAGTGGCTTTGCAATTTGGGGAAGGCTCCCTAGATCCCATGGGTACCTGCACACAAACTGGGCTGGGCAGAGTGATAGGATGGGGAAACAGCCCCAAGCCATGGCACGAGCCAAGGGATCACAGCAGCACCGGCGAGCCACCCTGAGTCCCATCACACACAGCTGTAGTCTCTCCTTTGCTGTGGTGGAGCCCCAATGACAGCGATACCTGGAATGCGGCACCGAGGGTGCGATATCCCATGAGTCCCAGTCCCACTGCTGGCAAAGTGCCTCTGCTACCGGCTCGGGAGTGCTTGGGGATACCAACCCACCTTTGTCCCCCAAAACCAGCCCCAATGTGTCTCCTGGTGCAGCCAGATCTCAGCTTGCAGATTCCTGCACTTCACTGCAAGGTGGGCATCTCCCTCCTTCCCTTCTGGGAAGGCAAAGCAAGGATTGATGGCAGCTGCCTGATGCCCACATTTTTGCAGCCTGGTGCCACTTCGGGGACGGCAGGTTCCTCATTGTGTGTCCTGGGCTCTGCATCACGCGTTCCCATCACTAGAGGCTCCTGGCATTTGCCGCCTGCCTCATCCCTGAAACCGGCTCAAATGCTGCTCTTCAGAGTTTTGAAATCTCATCAGACATTATGAATCTGAGCAATTTGAGCCCACTTTCCAACTGCCTGCATTGCTGGGCTAAATCAGTAATTAATGAATTTGCAATGGGGAGAAGAAAGGAAAAAAAAGCAAGTCTTCAGCTCAAACCTAGGCCCTGGGCAGGACACCAGGGAGCAGACAATTCAGGTTTCTCATGTAGATAACAACACCATGATCTGTGTCCACAGAAAGGATCTTCTGCTAAAGACCTAACCAGGGACTGGGGTGAGTCAAGCCCCGCCAGCTCCTGCAGCCCCACTGCGGGCAAGCTGCCCCTCGGGCTGCGTCTCCTTCCCCCTCACCCTGCTCCAGCCCTGAGCTGGGAAGAGCCAGGAGACGGATTTTGCGGGAGGTTTATAGCAAGATTTTGCAGTCTTTCCCCCGTGTACTGCTCTGCAAAGGGAGCATTGCTCTGCAGTCAGAGCCTTGAGTTTATTCTCTGCAGCAGAGACCCCCCCACCCATCACACGACTCCAGGAGCTGGGGCTTGACGTGCCAGAGGAGTCTTGAAAGCAAAGACAGCTTTTCCCATCATTTATCATAATAATTTAGCTCATTCCTCCTAACTCAAGCCCACATCACAGAAAAACACCCATGGTCTCCGCTTCACCGATCCCCGAGGGCTCTGTCTCCCATCTCACCCATCTGGGACCGGACCTCGCTGGGAGATCCACGGAGCTGCTGGCATTTGCCTGGCATGACCCAGCCCAGGATTGCCAGCCTGCGGGCACCTCCCAACACACACCAAAAATATTAAAGAGTAGAATATCAACTCGGGCTGCCTCCAAAGCCCAGGTTTGGGCTGCGAGCCAGAGCCCGTGCGCCAGCCTCGACCGCAACTAATAGCTCCTCTTTGTCCAGCCCCACTCACCTCCCTCTCCGCTTCCACCGCACAAAGGGAATGCTGCGAGACATGAAAACAAGGAGCGGAGTTAAGAGGCAAGGGCAGCGTTATTTACAGGCAGTTTTCAGCCAGTAAAGGCGTTGTGAGCTCCAGGCCTGGACTGAGTGTTTTCCCAGGCAGCAATGGCCAGTAGCCCCAGTCCAGCTCTGGCTCTCCCCAGTCCCAGCCTGCCTGACCCTTTGCATCCACTGGCAAACAGGTTGAGGGCAGGGAAGGTTTTTAGGTGGGGAAACTGAGGCACATCTCCCTTCAGGCTGTTTTGGGGTACACAGTGCTGGCAGTAGCAAAAAGAAAAGAAGCAGGGAGAGGAAAGAAATAGGAAAATAAACCAGGAAATGTGGTTTCTGCCTCTGAGGAGCCTGCAGGAGTTTCAGGACCCAAAGTTGCAATGGCAGCAGAGCCTCGGTGACCAGACCTGTCCCTCTGGCTGCCCCATCCAGCACAAAGAGGTGCCACACCAGCAAGAGCTGGGACTAAATTTTGGGCAGGGGGTGGGATGATAGAGACCAGCACAGAAACTCAGGGGATGGGTATAACCATGACTTTGGCCCATGTGTGCCAGGGACCCTTTCTGAGCCATGCTGTGAAACAACTTCTCAGAGGTGCTCCATTCGAGCCCCACAGGGGACAGATGCCACCAACCCTTGGTGTTATTGGCCAGAAAACACCTGCAGGAAAAGATTCACCCAAAACCCAGCCTTCCTGCAGAGCAGGGACCCTTCAGGCTCTCAGCATCATGCCATGAAAAAATGTCCAGCTCTGTGCCGCTGCTGAATGGGAGGATTTGGCTGGGGAGCCAAGACGCCGGCAGCAAATAACAGCCCTCCGGTGAGCCGCAGTAATTGAGTGCTGACTGCACAAGAACAGCCGTCCTCAGGGATGAAAGGGAGCTGGAGTGCCAGCCCTGCTCTGCCCTACCGCTCATCACACCTCGCTGTCACAGGGCTGAAGGTCGCTCACTTGAACTCCTGCACACTTTGCTGGGGGGGGGAAACTCCAGGGGCAGATACCCACCAGCATCATCATCCCAGCTGTCCCATGGGGACAACATCCACGGGACCCAGAACAACAGCACTCCCCAAGGCCAGCTAATAACCAGGATTAGCAACCACCATGCCTGCATATACAGATGCACCGTAAAGTCATATTCTATGCTTGCTTATGCCTTAAGACTTGGGAGCAGCTTTTGGGGGATGACATCCTGATGCATCAACCAAAAGTAATGAACCTGGCTAAAACCAGAAAGAGACAGGCATGAATGTCACATGGGGATGAACAAATGCATCACAAATATCTATCAGCCTCTTAACTAAAAATATAGAAAACTCAGCAAAGGATAAAACAATAGAGGGGGGAAATGACAGTGTAAAATTGATCCAGACACATGACTAAGGAGTCTTGCGTTTGGCTGGAAATATTACCCTCTTCACAAAACCGAGCGCTGCACATTACGACGCATGGCATAACATGCTGCACTCACCAGCTAAATTACATAAACATAAATCTAATACTTCATCTCCAAGAGCTCAGCGACAGCGGAGATGTCAACTCACGCAGAGCCAAATGGCTGCAGATAGGTCTGTCCATCCACTGAAATGATGCCATGTATCAGGGTCAGGGGAAGATGCTCTACAAGAGGGGCTGGAGATGGGGACACCCCGATGCTGGCCCTGCCTTGCACCTTGATGCCAAATGTAAATACAGCTGACACCCACTGCCTTTGCAGGATGCTTTGGGGCAGCACTTAAAACTTGCCAAAGAAAATTCATCTTCTGCAGACATAACATCTCTGCAATACTAAAACCCCAAAAAACATCACTCTAGTGAATAAGGACTATCTGGCCATCAGTGCAACCACCAGTGATCACCCGGGGCCAACAGCATAATTGCCAGAGTAATTACAATATATAAGATATAATGGCTCACCCAGGTCAGTCTGTCTCAGTGGCCCAGAGCCAGCCCCAGCAGGAAGAATAACCTGTCCCCAGGGCGAGTTTCTTCTCCCCGCACCAGCGGAGGGGGTTGGTTTGTGCCTTGAGCAGAAAAGCTTTCCACTGCAATGGCGAAAGCTTTAACGTGAGGCTTTGCTAAAAATTGAAACTGAAGGTCAAGTTGATAATGCATCAGAAAGCAAACAGCTTGAATGCTAACTGCTAACTACAGCAATGAGCATTATTGCCTGATGGAAATAAAAACCGACTCAGAAGACTCAGGCTTGGCACGAAAAATGAAGCAGAGTGCTGTTCATGAGGAGAGCGGGGAGATGCTCACCCTGATCCCAGGGTCGGGTGAGAAACCCTCCGGGCAGCTCTCCGTCCCGCAGAAGCAGGGGCTAGCTCTTTCCCCCGACATAAATACCCCCGTACAGATAAACTCCACTGCTTGACAAACTGCTGGCAAGCCCTCAGCAGAGGCCAGATTCAGAGTCAAGTGACAGTGCTTTTACATCACTTTGACAAGCTGGAGGCACCTTGAAGCAGCAATAAATCACAGGACCCTTTATGCTGCCGGAGAAGCGCAAATGAAAACCAGGCATATACAAACAGGCTATAAAAGAGGGATGGATCCTTCACCGATTCCCAGTGGCTCTGCACTGGTGTAAAGGCATTTGGTGTCAGCAGAGCCATTTTTATGGGGGAAGATAGAAAGGTGAAGCAGGCCCAGCCCGGCTCTTCCTCCAGCCTTGCAGTTGCCACCACAGGGGGCAAGGCTGGGGGATTCTCAAATAAAAAAAGTAGAGGGGACAAAAAAAAAAAAGAAAAAGGAAAAAAAGAAAAAGCATGTTCTTGGTCCAACCTCACCATTATTCACGCTGTAGAGCTATCTTCCACAGGTGAAGGAGCAAGGCCAACCCCCCAGTGCTCCCTCCCAGGGGAGATGCTTTAGGGAGCAGCTCAGAGCCCACCCAGGCACCCAAGCAAGAGCCGCTTCCCCTGGGCCCTACGGTCAGGCTGATATACAATGGCTCTTATAAATAAACGTATTCCTGCAGCATGAGCCGGGAAGCGGCATTACTGCTGATAACACACGGGCTGCACTTACACCGCTGTTATACCGCAATTACAGTGGAATTATGCTTTTTGATAACTAAATTATCACTAATGCACATAATCGTTGGGTTATGTGGATACACAAATTACAGGACTGCCTCAGCCCTGGATTAATACGCGTGCATTTCGACTCCATGTACACTCGTTTACTCTGCAATTACGCTGTCATATCATTAACCATCTGGTTATAGGAATTCACGATAACCACAGGTATCTCAAAGAAGAAGTGTTCGTGGTGCAGTGGGACCACCAGTCATGACAACAGCTCCTTACTGGTGCTTAATGGAGGAGGAACGTAGGTTTGAATCGTGCCTGTGCCCCAACCCGCTTCCTCCCAGTACCCGTGCAGCCCGGCACCCAGACCCCCCAGGGGAGCAATAGCCACGGACCGGGCAGCAGAGCATCCTCCAGCCATGGCCATGCTTGCTGCAGGGTAAGGGCACAACAGGGCTGGGCATGGGCTAACGAAGCTGCTTAACCCAGTATTACTGTCACCTCCTCGTATCACCCAGCGGTCTCATCAGCCCTGCCCCGAGCACCCCATGGGGCAGGACCTGACAGCCCGAGGTGTGCAAGGAAACTCTCCTTTTTGGGTGGAAAACTGCTTATGATAAGGCAAAATATCCCCCCCCCAAAAAAAAAGGCTGCTTTCCCTTATTCCTCCTGTAGTCAGATGAGAATCTCATTATCATCAGTAGCCAGATGGGGCTGCTGTTAGCATTTACAAACCCCAGTAGGGTTAGCGGCAAAGCTGTTAACAGAGCCATAAAGAAGCAGCCCTTTGCTCGCAGCCCTGAAGCCCTTCCGTGGGGCACCCCATCCAGCTTCCCCAGACCTGCTGGGTACCGCAGATGCCCGATGGCACCTTCCCATCTGCAGCCCCATGTATCCCCTGCAACAACTCACCGTCACACCCAGCTGCGCGCAGACAGAACCCCAGCTCAGTGCAGGTACCCCGGCACCGCTCGCACCCGCATCCCCATCACGGGGCACACAGGCAGCACGCCCCACACCCAGCCTTACAACAAGCATCGCACCCGCCTACTCGGCAGCATCCCCCCGCGCTCCTCCTTGCAAAACCACAGCCCCGTGAAAATATTCTGCTTTTCAAGTTAAAATCCTGAAGAGCAGTTTCCAGGTTGAATCCCCAGATGGATTTCTCTGCATATTAAAAGCACAGCCAGTTCCCGGTGCCAGGGCGCGCGCGCGAGACAGAATTAACACTGTTCCTATTTATAGGGCTTTGATTAGGAGCTCGTCACCTAGAAGTTTTTATTCCCTTTATCCATTTATAAGGCCATAACACAGTTTGACTAGCTCCAGATAGGCTGGTGTCCCACCGTTTTTGCCAGAACTTAATGTGCCATTCAGATACAGTTAAGCCAGTAATAGGCAGCAGCCTGTGCACTGCAGGGTTTTAACTGCCTCGGAGAACACTCTTCAGCTCCCGTGTCGCCCCATGCACGTGACGCTGCAGAGGCAAAGCGATGCCGGAGCGAGGAGGGACCCCTGTGCTGTGCTGGTCCCTCCATGAGGTCTCAGGGCAGCTTTGGGCTCGTGGTAACAGCACCAACAACAGCAACACCCAGGGATCCTCACCAGCCCAGCTGGTCCTGATTGATGCTCAGCCACCAGTGGGTACCCACGAGCAACTCCGCCGCTCCTGAGGCTGCTAATCCCCCCTAAGCATCCCAGCGCTCCCGTCAGCAAAATGCTTTCTGGCTCCAGACAAATCCTCCCAAATGGTTTTGCTGAGCACAGACTTTCTGCCTGTCCAAAGCCTATAGACAAGTTAAAGCACCTGCCCTAGGGGATAATTCCACTAAAATTGGGCAATGCGTGCATTGGTGCCAACTTTATTTTCTGTTAAAACCTGGGAGTATTTGTAAAAGTCTTTTCTTCTGGAATGTACCCAGCGCCCGGAGGGATGGGGTTAGACCAGCTCAGTGGATCTGAGGTCTCCTGCTAAGCAGGGAATGGGATGTCGAGATTCTTTCCAAAAGGAGCTGCCAGCAGTAAAGCAGCCTGCCCTGCAGAGCAGAGGCAGCTTGGGATTGCTGGTCCCAATCCTTGCCGGACACCACACTGTCCTTGCAATCAGTAGCCTCAAAACCCACACCGCCCCGGGACTGTCCCCCAAACCATAGCATCCACCCCTGCACCCCTGCTCATGCACCGCAACCACAGCCCAGCTCAGGCCAAGAAGCCCAACCAGATGGATCCCTCCATTCCCATCCAATGCCTTTTCTCCTCCAGCCCCAGATGCTCCAAAGCACATGCCAAACTCCCATCCCGGGAGAAACCCACTCACCATCCTCCCTGGACTTCTGGATGAAGGCCTCCACGCCGCTTTCACCATAGCTGCCCTCGGAAGCCAAGGTGGAGACGTAGTTCCACTTGAGGGCTTTGACGATGTCCACCATGGCTTGGGCCTGGTAGGTATCAGACGGGACGACACGGGAGAAGAAGTCATAGCGGCTGTTGTCGCTCAGGTCTGGTGCGGTGGAAGCATAGCTGATCTGGGGGATCTGGGATGGAGACAGGCAAAGCATCAGGAGAACAAGGTGATCTTGACCCCACTGTGATGCCCTCACTTTGCTGATGATCCCAAAGCCCTGCTCTGGAGGGAGGAGGAAATCAAGGAAGACTATGGTTCAGATGGGCGTACGTGCCACCAGACAGACATGGGATGCTCCACAGCACCCAGGACCAGCAACCCATGGAGGGGAGACCACAAAGTTGAGAACGACCAGCTCTGCTGTGTCTTGTGGCAACCCAAAGGCTTTGATCTGGTGATTTCCTTCCATAATTGGGTACAGGAGACACAAAACCACCCCAACCTATGCCGAGACACACATCTCCTCTGCGTCCTCCAGATCGGTCTATACTCACACACACCAATGTCTGGGAAGGGGAAAAATAAAACCATCAGAAAGGGCAGAGCTGCTGCTTCACATTTCTGCCCACAGAAGTGCCTGGCTGGGCAGAGTAAGAAGGACTCCAGAATCTCTCAAGGAAGAACAGAAACCAGCCCCAGGGCAGAGCAGCCACCAGTAAGTCCCTTTGAGGTCCACCAAGGAGCTGGGCAGCCGTGGGCTCTGCAGGGAAAGGTTCAGAGCATCCCAAGCTTTCATTTCTGCATGTAACCTGCCTGCCTACCTACTTTGATCTCTTCTCCCTGCTCCCTGGGTGCCAGCCAGAACGAGAGCTGTGGGTGCCTCTGGGTGCTGCCTGGGCAAAGGGGACTAGCACCATCTGGGGAAAGCAAGTACCAAGCCTTGGCTGCGCAGGCTGGCCCAGCCCCTGGAGACGTCAGGGCTCGGGGACCGCCTGAAGCTCAGGGATACCCAGCAGGACCCCAGAAGGGTTCCCCGAGCATCAGATGTGCTCAGCATGGGAGAGACCAAAGAGAAAACTTGCTCCTGCCCCAGACAGCACTGCTAAGGTATCCCTTTGGCTTCCTGCCCCAGGAAGGACAGATCCAACCCCACCCTGCCAGGTCCTGTCCACTCAAGCCATAAATAAGCCCTTTAAATTAACCAGAGCTGCCGCACCTCACACAGTACATTAGAATGATTTAGCACTGGAGGATCATGCGATGCTTAACACTTACACAGCACTTTACATCTCCAAAACACACCACAGATGTTAATTTATCTTAAAGATGGAAAAGGCTTATTAAATTATCAAGCCCACGTTCTCCCCACCAGCCTGAAGCTCCCTATCAAAGACATACCGAATACCCAGACAGCCCCATCCATCATCCCTTCATCCCACACCCATGCAGGTACCTGTCCCGAGTGCAGCACAGCACATTGCAAAGGCTAGCAGAGCCCTGACCGAAACCTGGGCAAGGTTTTAAATTCAGCAGTGATACAATCACAGGGGCTGGAGGTGCAGAACAGCAGCACTGCAGAGGTAGTGACAGCCCTACCCAGAGCCAGCACAGCCCGGGGAACGGTCCGGCCACCTGCTGCTCTCTTACCTTCCTGCAGATGCTGCTTTACTGCCAGGACAGAGCAGAGAAGGAACAGCCCAGGACATCATTGATCCCAAACCGCCCGTGCCTTGGGGGCAAGTGGGTCCAAAGCAGCAATGCCCAGCTCTTAAAGGGCTTCCCCCTCTCCTGCTCCCTCTAAATCCAGTTTAGGAATAATTCAGTAATCACCACTTGCAGGAGCACAAACACTGCCAGAGCCACAGGGGACTGCAATGGATCCCAGTAATCATCCGGGCTCAGCAGGCACCTGGGTCATGCCAGATGCTCAAATTAGCTCAGGCTGCCTTTGGCCTCACCCATCACCACTCCCCATTAAGCAATTAGCCAATTCCCAGCAGCAGAGACACCTGGGTGGGCTTGGAGGGGACAGGGAGAGGTTTGGGGTCTGTAGGAATCCTAGTTCATGTTATAAGATCAAGCCACCTGGCTGGGAGCCTGGCTGGGTAGCAGCATCCCAAGGATGGGAAAACTTACACCGGAGCCACCCCACAGACCCTCCTGGGTCTCCCAACCCTCCAAGCCCGCATGACCCACTCCATCCTCCTCCGCTCCTGCTCCCAGGCTGCATCTCACAGTATCTCCTTTGTTTCTCTGTTATTTTCCCCTCTTCCACTCCACCCCCCCCCCCCCCCCCCCCC
>JANZLQ010000055.1:4632356-4643125 GCA_026212715.1 Elanus axillaris
GAGGGGTGAGAGGGTGGGTGTACGGACAGACGGCAGCACGGAGGGAGGGATGGGGGGGCACGGCTGGAGAGGTGGGTGCACACCTGGGGTGTGGGCGGATGGGGAGACAGGGATGGATGGGTAGGTGGCCAGATGGATGGATGATGGATGGATGACAGATGATGGATAGATGACGGGGGATGGATGGGTGGGTGCACGCCAGGGTGGGTAGGTGCATCCCTGCACCATGAGTTGGGTGGGTGGATGGACGGATGGACAGAGGGACGGATGGACAGAGGGACGGATGGACAGAGGGATGGAGATGCAGGTGCAGACCCGCGGGGGCCGGAGAAGGCCGGCGTCCCAGTGGGTGCAGGCACGCGGGCTGGCCGGGCACGGGCACCCATGGCGGTGGGTGCCGTGGGTCCCCTCCCCGGCTGGGGGGGGGTGGTCATGCTGCAGCCGATCCTCCCCCCGGGGTCGGACCCTCAGGGACCCCGGGATTCCGACAGGGCCTGTCTCGGTGCTGGCAGTGCCACCCATGACGGAGCCCTGGGTCGGTGGCAGCGTCCCAGCCCTGATCCTTGGCCGAAGGGCTAATCCGCTTTGCCTGCACGGGGACCAGATGGCCCTGCTAAGTGGGTCAGGCGGGAGCAGGGGGCACTGGGGAGCAAGGAGCCCCATTTTGCTTCCCGATAGCTATAAAAAAACCCCAACAATCAAGTGACACGATATGGGAAAGAGGAGCCTGGAAATGGTGGAGCTGGGGAGATAGAGCCCCTGCTGCCGGGGCTGGTGGCAGGATGGGGCTCGGTGCCACCACGGAGCACCGAGATCATCCTGCACCGGCGGGATGGCAGCGTCGGGGCCAAGCAACTTCTGCTCTGCAGCCCCGGGGTGAACCTGCCCAGCAAGAGGCCAACCAGATGCACAGCCAGGGTCCTCCTCCACCTGCCCATACACCTGCCCTCAGCCCCTGCCCAGCCCACACCGTGTGATTTTTTTCGCCTCCTGGTCCCTGCACCAGTCCAGGGATGGGACTCGGGGACCGTGCCGATGCATCATGGCCGCAGGGGACTCTGGGGACACAGGAGCGGAGATGCCCTTGGCCATGCACAGCGTGGAGTGGGGGATACCAGGACCCCTCATGGAGGGTGGGAAAGGGTCAGGGTGGTTCACCCCCATGCTGGAGGGATCCCCCAGCCCAGAAAAGGGCACCACTTGTCCTGAGAGCACCTGACACCTGCTGTCCCCAGTGTCCCATTGTCCCCAGTGGTCCCACTGGCCCTGGCAGCCCTGCTGTCCACAGCACCCTCACTGACCCCACTGTCCCCAGTGGTCGCACTGGTCCCATTGGCCATGTTGACCCTCCCTGCCCCACACAGTCTTCCAAACCCAGCCACAGCCTCAGCCCTCCTGGCCCCACCATGTTCCCCAAACCCATCCCAGAGGACCATCACCTCCATCCTAGCACCCATCTCGCCATGGGACCCAGGGCTTCAGTAGCACGGGGGAGGCAGATCCAGGGGGGTCAGCGCTGGCGAGAGGGGCATCACCCCTGCGTGAGCAGCAGCAGGTCTCCTTGCAGCCCATCCTTATGCCCAAAGGGGCCAGGATCCAGCCAGCACCGCTGCAACGGGGGAAATGCACAGAGGTGCGGGACCCCCCCAGCCCCTCGCTGCCGGGGCAGGAGCCAGATGAGGCAGTGGGAGCACATCAACACCGTGTGGGCTTCCCACTCCGCCACTGCCCATCCCCTGCCAGCCCGGCGCTGCCGTACTGCAGCTAAAAATAAAGCCAGCAATTTCTAGGAATGTTCCTTGGAGAGAGAGAGTGAGAGTGAGCATGGGCTGGTGGGAGCACACGGCCAGCCCAGCCCGGCGTGTGGGGTCCTGGGGGAAGCAGGTTGCCTTGGGAGCAGACCGGGGGGGTCACCAAGCCCCGTTACATGGCCAGAGGCAGCCCTGAACACTTGCGTTATCCCCAAATCCCAGGTGAATATTTTTTCCCCATTCACCGCTGCCCAGAGCATCCGGATAAGTGGAGGCTGGGGCAGTTGCAGGAGCTGCTCCTCCCTGGGAAATCTCCCCATTACTTACCCCCAGGGTGGGGGAAGGTTGCTGGGGGCCGAGAGCAGCATCACTACCCATCCTGGGGACATGGCACCTTCATGAGCAGGGTGGGAGGGGTGTTGGACAAGGGGGCAAATTTTTAGCAGACAATGAGAGCTAGAATAGTCACACGGTGTATTTCTGCTCCAAAACCCGCTGTGAGAGACATCAGCCCCCTCTTCTCCACTGCTCAGCCCCCAGCAGATAATTGGGGACAGCTTTGCTGAGCCGCTAAGCTCCCGTTTAAGCAGCTAAGTGCGAGTGGCCAGATTTCCAGCCAATGCATCCCTCCAGCTGCTCACCCGGCCAGAAATACCGGGGCAGGGCGGGGGGAAAACGCTGCAGCCCATCCCCACAGGGGCACAGCCTGCTGTGGCTCTGCCTTGCTGCTTGCCCATGAAGGCCTTAACTCCACCATCAGCAGAGATTAATTTTGCCCTCAGCTCTGCTCCACAGCTGCAAATGCGAGGGCATTATGCACGAGCCAGTGTGTTTTCCCTTGTTGTGATAACGGGGTGCAGGAGGAGCCCAGTTGCATTCAGATCCCAAAGGGAATTCGCAAAAGGGAGGGTGGGTAAGAGATAGATCTCCAAACCAGGACACATTCATTGTGCAGATAAAGGTAAGAGCTCCCATGGTTGTATTTACAGCTGCGATGGGGCTGCACATTAGTAGATCCTGCCCAGCATTTTGTTTCACATCCCAAAAGAGGGAGAAACCCCAACCCTGGCTGAGCAAGGGCCAGACCAGAGCCCTGGGAGTTGCACAAAGCCAGTTCACTCTTCCCCAGCCCCAGGGCAAATCTGCTGCACTGGTGCATCAGCAGAGCCCAGCCCCCAAACTGGGGAGAAACGGGGGCATTTGGGGGCAAGGGGCAGCTCCAAGGGACTGCATCAGGCACCCATGGGAAAGTTTTGGGAAAGTGGTCAGACTTCGGTAGAGCGTTTGTGCACACACACACGTAGAACACAAACACAGCAGTAATTGTAAGGGGTCTGAAGCAGCTCACGTTATTTTTCCTGGACCTACTCTGGCACCTCTGAACACCTTTCTCGCCGTCTCCAGCCCTTGCCGCTCCCCGCAGCATGCTCTGCTGAAGGCCGTCACTGCCAGCTCCCGGTGGGTGCTGGTGCTCTCGGTGCAGGCAGCACCCAGCCTCTCCCACAGCAAGGGGCTATTTCCATGTGAAGGGCTCTCAGTAAGGACTTTGTGAAATAGGTGTGAGCAGCTTTGGAGCCAGGACCACTTCTGCTCCACAAAGCTCTTGGTCAGGACTAGAAACATCTGAATGAGACTACGCCATGCCTTAAAATTCACCTCTGTTTTATTACAGGGTGCCCTCCCTGCTCAGATGAGTCCGTCTCAACACCAGGCTGTTGGTGACACCCCTCCAAATTTTCTCCTCCAGACTGTGAATGTACCAAGGCACTTCAGGGTGGGCTTTTTCCTCCAGCGACACTTCATTTCCCAGTCTCCAGGAGTGTGAAGTTCACGTACATGGGTAACAGCGCCGGGAAGAAGAGAGACCACGCAGCAAGCAGAGCCGTGTGTGAAATACTGGCGTGTTTATTGGTTGGCACTAGATTACAGCCTACACTCTTGTCAAACTTGCATCCACAAATTTTTAATTTTTTTTTAATTATTTTTTTTCATTTTTTAAAGACAGTGACAACCTCCCCCTCACACACAACTCAAACAGAGGAAACACTTTGAGAATGGAACCAGACCTCCAGCTGCCGTACATCAGCACAGCTTCACACCGTCTCAACATCTGGCTCAAAACACACCCAGACTCATTGTGGAAGAGGGACGGGGGTTTGCAATGACACTAGAGCTGAGCGTGGAGTGGGTAGAGAGCCCTCTGGTCTTTCTGGAAATGCTGTGGATGAAAAGGTCAAAATTATGTAGGTATACACTATACCTGCCAGCCAAGACTAAGCAGGAGCAAGAGAGCACCTGCGTTATTCATAGGCTCAAACTAAGATCTGAGCCTCAAGGAAAACAAAACATGTTTTCTACTGAATGCATTTGACTTTGAACAAATGTGTCATAAGTAAGAACAAGTCTGAGCTAGTAAGAAAAAGCATCATCTGAAATGCTAGATTTCCAAAGTGCCCTTGCAGTTGTAAAGTGTTTTTGCAAACCATTTCAACTTAATATATCATAAAAAAAAAAAAAAAAACAAAACATGTTAACTTTACCAGAAGATTAGAAACACAAAGCACTGGAGTGAGGAACAGAAGTCTGCAGCCAGAAAAATAAACCAAAACAGATTATGGGAATTACAAATCCAAAATCATCTAGAATTCACAGATAATTGAGTATTTAACTTACGATTCACTGAAAACCACTGAAAATCTCAGGCTTGTTTTAATTCTAGTAAGTTAGCAAGTTTGTTCTCTACATCAGTTTTCCTCCTCTAAACTCGCTGATGGTTCCATTTCCATGTGAAAGCTGGGCAGGCAGCAGAGCCTTCACATATCCCAACCGACACCACCATGTCACACAGGAGCAGGAAACCCCAGAACATCACTCACCATGTGCTGCTGCCATCGTCCCCCCCACCCCAGGCCTGGACACTTGAATGACTCGGAAAAGTATCTGTAAGGTTTAAAAAAAACAAACAAAAAAACCCACAAAAACATTTTCCATAGGGACTGCTCGCGCTGGCGCTGCCAAGCAGGAGAGGTCAGTGCGGGTCGGTACCTGGATCGGTATCAAAGTCTTATCCTTGGTCATGAAGGCGAGTTTGAACGTACCAGGTCAGACGTGAACAGAAGAGACAGTCAAAGCTCCCGCAGCTTTGATTTTGGAGGTATCTCGGTTCAATAAGGAATGGAAAAGCCTAAGGCAGACAGGTTCATACCCACAGACATCCAGCTCATGCCGCTCACAGGGTGATGTGCCCTGTTTTTTTATCCCACGGCCAGGCATATGCTCTGACGGGGTCTGGGATCCTGCTCTCCCAGCGCGGTGGTGCTGCCAGGGAGTCTCAGGTACAGAGAGTTCTTGAAAAGACTGAGCAGAAAATGCAAAGTGATCATTCCAGGTCTTCTGATTTAATAAATATAAAATAGGACATACAGGAAGTTCAGCAAACACTCTTGGACCTCCCAAGGTTAATTTCTGAGGCAATTCTAGAGCCAATTTCTCAAGTATAACTTCAAAATTCTCACTTTCCCACCAAAAAAAAAAAAAAGAAAAAAACCCCTATCAACTAGCACCATAGAGATTTTACAAATCTCCTAAATACATCTTCAATCCAGTTAAGTGTTCTTTTTCACCCATCTACACCTCTCTCAATTATGTACAGACCTTGTGACACTATACCCAGTAAAACACTACACGTATCTACACACCACCTTCCACCACTGAACCCAAGAGTCCTCTCTAACTGTATTAAATTCATTCCAACATTGAGAAAAGTGAGGATCATATATATATATATATGTATGTATGTATGTATGTTATAGTCTCTAACACTGAGGCATGATGAGAGTGTATACCAGAAGCAAGGTCACCTGCATCCCCAGGCTGTGATGTAGCCACTAGATGATGCTATCTTATTAAGCAGGAAGAAGAGAGCCAGGAGGGAAAACCGAGTCATTTAAAAGCAGGACCAGAGCAGTTGGGTGAATTATACACTGTTGTTGAGTATCTTCATAAGATAAAAGCTCTTCATACCTACAAGTGTCTGCAACAACTTCATTTCTCGGTGCAAGCTTGGCTAAAGAGACTGACAGATTTCAATCCTCTCCCGAGAATCAGCACCAGCCGTAGCTTCCACTCCAGGAAAGTTAAATATTCAAACCTATCTTTCACAAACGCCCCGATCACCCACATATGCTTTTATTGGATGCTCTGCACAGGTACAAACATTGCATCTGGCTGTCTGAAAAGCACAAAACATACCAATTTGAGATAAAGCAGTGTTTCTGAGAATGAGCAAGAAAATCTAAAGTTGTTATAACTGGGAGAGGCAAACATTTGATCTGTGCAGCTTCAAATGTTTTGCTCTTCCAGAGCAACCAACACGCTGCAAAATGGTGAACGTATTTTCTGCATGGGAAAGCTGAGGCAGAGGCCCAAAATCTGTGCTAGATCTGGGAAGGGAACTGAGGATTCCTGACATTCCCTACCCACATTTTTAGCCACTGAATACTTTGTGTCTGCACAAGGGAAAAAGCAACACTAGCAGATTCCGATCCCTTTAAATTTTTTATAGTTTGCTTTAAGGCACATTCAAGATCATGCTGAATTAAACTGCCTTCTTGCTCAACAGAAATCTGGAAAATGCACACAATGTCCATCTGCCAAGTAAAAAAGCTGATGTGAATGCTTCAATTGCAGTTCCTTTCCAGCTCCCAAACCAGAGCTCTTACCTTCCTCCCCAGTAGCAAGACTGAAGGCCATCATCAGAGGAGATGCAGCAGGTTGTTTGGGTGCAGCCCTCCACAGCCACCCATGGGTGAAGGAGCTTTGAAGGACAAGCCCCTCCCAGGTAAGGCTCTGCCCCTTCCCCACCAGCACTTCTCAGCGTTTGTCATTTCACAGCACAACCCTTAAAAGAATGCACCTGCCTTGCTAAGCTGGTTCCTTCTTAGTTTGATTTGGTTCCATGTCCCCAGAATGAAAGAAAAAGGAAACAAATCCCAAAGGATGTATTTTAAAGAGATGCAGAGAGACAGCACGTGCATTCACCTGTCCGTGCCACCTTCCTACAGCAAAGCAAGGCAAGAGATGTTATCTGAGGAGAGCCCTGGCTGGGCTCCCTTTACCTGTAAATCTAACAGTTTCTTATAGTGTAACATACACAGAAGAACTCAGTTAAATCACAGCAGGTTTACTATCAAGAACCAACCGCCACTCCCAAGTATTTCTTGCATCTTAGTGTACTGAATGTGAGGGAGGGATGGGGGCAAGAAATAGCAAGACTTGAATGAGGCACATACACTCTCCCCATTTGATCCATGCAGCAGCTTAAAAAAACCTCATTATTAAGTTCCCTCTGTTAAAGCCTGTATTTTTATGCCCTTCTATTCGGTTTTAATTACAGTTACTAGCTAACAGAGTTTATCGGTAATACCAGTCTACACCTTCAGCTCTGTTTAACAGCATTAAACACAAACAGGTGAGCTGACCACCAGCAACTTCTGAATTATCTTTTTGCTACAGGTAATACAACTGCCCTTACATTTACTGAACAGCCTCATTCTGATAACTTCTGATGAATCTATCAGAGAGTATTTCAGTTGTAAAACCACTCAGAAGGCTACATGCCTTGTTCTGAGTTCAAAATCATGAGCAAGTAATATTTACTCTCTCGAGTGGTCATGGCACAGCAGCCAGTGAGAACGACTGCCATCATGTCCTGCACCCTCTCAGCTGTCACTGCCTCAGTCCTGAAGAGCTTTTACAGTTCAAAGTCTAATTTTCAAATTTTCAATTTGAAAAAACATCTCTTTCAGTTTGCAAAGTAGCCATTAACTCAAAGGAATGTCTTGCCAAATGATATACCTGGAGAGGCAAATGCCAAATACTCCTACTTCTAAGAAGTCACTGCAGTTCTGAGCAAGGCTTTGCTGAGCTCTGCCAGAGAAGCTCTGGCTAACCCTAAGAGAGCACAAAACAGCTTGGCCAGTGCTGGTAAGAAGTAGAAATGCTGTGCAAAGATGAAGGAGGTACAAACCTCCCCTGGCTTTGTAACAATACTGAGTTTCTCTATCACCAATAAACTATTGTCTAGAATTAAACAATCCATCTTTGTGAAGAAACGAAGACATCTTTGTGAAGTGACCAAAAGTACTTTAACAGCACTGAATGCCAGATTTCAGGGAGAATAGGGAAAAAAAACCCCTTCTTTCACTCTTCTCTAGGCATCTCTGAGGAAAAGGAGTCACCTCCTCGGGCCGGCAGTGTCACAGCCTCTCACAGCCAGGCAGGAATTCCAACATGCACAGCCATGTAGCACACCTATTAAATACTGTGAGAAAGCTTCACCAAACAGAAAATGATGTGTTACTTTTAACTGAAAAAAGGTTCTTCCTTTTGAAACGTGCCTTTGAAAAGCCTCAACATGAGCAAAGTCACATTTAAAACCCAAAAACCGCCTTACAGTAATCACTTCAAGACAAAGTGCTGTATGTTTTCTACCACGTGATTTCTAAGCTGATGTTAACTAATGCATTGAAATCCCTGTTTCACCATACAAAAACCTCATTTGAAAGAGACTTTCTAGAGCTCAATACGTACAATTTCAGCTCCACTAAGTTTAATTACACTTGGCACTCTTCTGCAGAGGGACATCCACCTGCCTCGAGTTTTACGCATCATTTAAGATCACCGGAAAGGTACAGGATCCGTCTGACAAATCCTGCTGGAAGAATCAAGCAGCAGTTGCTGGAGACATTTGTACCCCAGGCGTGTCTTCCTTTTTTTCCTGCTCCCATGCTGGAGTCAACAAATGCCAGTATACCCGCTACCCAGCACTGGCTTAAACCACCAGCTAACATTTTCCTGCCACAGCAGTAATCTGAGCTGCTCTGTGAAACGCTTCCAGTGAGAGATCCAGATTTTTAAAGTATTTTGAGGTTTAAAAGATCATCATGCTAAGCAGTGGTATCTAAGCACTGAGTGCACTTCTCCCATTAAGGTCTCAAATACATTTAAAAATCCAGATGGCAGGATGCAACTCTGCTATACGAGGTTTTCTAATTTTGACAATACCAGAGGAAGTGCATCAATGTTAAAGAGTGGAAACTGCTCAGAGAACCCCCCTGTGCTGAGCAGTGGGTCTCCCTGTTCCTCTGCCACTCATCATCTTGCAACCTTTAGGTGGCACTTAGGTGCACAGAGAAATCCAGTACTCTAGTGTTTCAAGAGCCAATAATTTTCCCCCTCTTCCTTGCTGCAGGCAGACTTGCTTCCTGATGTATCAAGAGTGACGTGTCCTTGTATTCACCATGAATACACGTACGAGGAGTGGCAAGGGAAAAAGTAACCTTATTAGCGAAATTACCCCTAAGAAGTTGCAGAGGACACTGGAAGTTTTTCATGAGACCACAGGGTTCAAAAGTGTGCTGAAAGGTAATTAACAGTAGCCCCTCTGAGCTGGAGGCTGTGCATCATCAACACGCCCGGCATTTATCCCAAGATGGATTTCAGAGAACCCAGACAAGCGTCTGAGACCTGCAACTTGAGGGTGACCTGACAAATTTGTTGCAAACTTGCAGGATTTCTAAATGAAGCATTGGTATTCCTCTGTTTTACCTACAAATACACCAGTGCCAAGTAAGATGGAAGCTATGTTGAAAGCCAAACTAAGAACGTTATTCTTTAACAAGAAGCCAAGACACATTATAATACTCGATTTAAGGGGTCAGGCTAGACACTACATCATTTGAGGTAAGAATCACACTATCTCCAACACTAGCTCAATATAGCACCAGTTTTAGCAACGCTAGAAGTCCAAGTCTAATCCTACAGGGTTTTTCAGCAGTTGGTCATGACAGCAGCCCTAAGCAGTTTAGTCAAGCGGGCACTAGCCTGTACTGCAAAATCCAGAGCACACGCCGCCCTTTGAACAACTCTTTTGTCACTAATAAAGGTAGTTTGATTGTCGGTCCCAAACCAATTTAACATCATTTTGCATAAAATCGCTTAAACTGCTAGGGCACGCAGCTATACCAGTTACTAGAGAAGAACCTCAGATGCTGAGGAAGATGGTGCAGGGAGAGACTCAGGTAGCACAGGACTAAGGCCTGTTTTGAAATTCGCATCTGTTGAATAAAGGCTATTTCTACTCCAGGAGCTATTTCCAGTTAAGAAGACATACTATCAGCCACTCGATGTTATTGTGTTAACAGCATCAATTCATGCCACATTAAAACACTTTCTTGGCACAATTTATTTTTCTGACCCAAACAAATAAGCCATTAGCAAGTCATTAACAATATTCTACCCTAAATTGTCAGTTTAACAGCCCTGTAAAAACATTTTTAGTTTAAAAACAAAAGTGTGCATGCTGTTGATATTAAAACTGCAGTTACTCTTTCAGGAGTACCAGCTGTTTTGTTGCAAAGCATTTTCAACATACTAATCTGTACAATAAAGACAAAAACTCAATTGAAGGCAGTCGATGGCTGTGTTAGGTGCCACTCACGGCTCGGTAACGGCAGACTGAATTTCTTGTACGCTTCCAGATACAATATTCAAGCCCTTTTGAGAGTTTGGTTCAGGCCGATCAGCACAGAGTAAGAAAGTATTATACATTCGTCTCTAAGTTGAAGTGAACTGAACTGGTGTAATTTAGGCTCAATTCCAGATGCTTGGTTTCAAGCTACTTCTTGAATAATGCCTCTCAGCTTTTTATTATGCATGGTTTTTCATGTTAGCAATCACTGGCACTGCTTTTGGCCTTGCTACTCCACACTGATGAAAGCAAGGAGAACAAGTAAAGGAACAGAATAGGATCTTAAAATGAACAGCTGCTTGCCAAACCAGCAAGGATACCATTCCCCCTTGTCCCAGGCTCCATGGATATTTCTATCAGATTTTCATATTGTAAGTGCTTCTCGGGAAGACAGAAAACTCTTGAACGGTGAGCATTTATTAGAATATTTTTTGTTAAATAAAGAGGAGGGGGGGGAAAAAAAAAAAAAAAAAAAAAAGATTACTGCA
>JANZLQ010000055.1:4643225-4668634 GCA_026212715.1 Elanus axillaris
AACATCTGGAGCATGGTCCCCCTTCACCTAACAGGTCCTTTAGCCTCATTCAAGTCTCAGGGTGTTTCCACAGGGGGGAAAAAAAAAAAAAAAAAAAAAAAGAGTACTGCAGATTTAATTTCACATCTTGGCTATGCTCTGACAAAGGAGAAGTTACTGAATTCAGCAACTACTTCTTGTCCCAAGCCAGGGATTAATTAATGCCCCTCCCAAAACTTGTACCTGTCCCAACCCACCCCCCAGCCCCTACCCTTCCCATTTTATTTCCCAGCTAGACAACACTGTTGGCAAATCAAGACAGCATGAAACTTACATCAATAAAAACAACAACAAAAAAAATAATGTGAAGCGTGCCAATGCATCAGGGGAACTATCGTATTAAACAGTGTACTTCTCCAACTAGCAATTCTGCTTGGGAGTCAGCTGTACCTTTCACAGAGGGAGAGTTTAAACATTTTGAGCATGCTCTATGGTGGAATTCTAAGTGCTGCAGAACCACAGGACAAGAGATTGAACACCTGAATTTTTCCCCCAGGACTTCTTTTCAGGGACACACATGGTTATCCAACTGAGGGCTTGTGCAGTAACACTCAGTAAGTACAATCCGATGCTTTAGCACAAATTACAAGTATCCAGTTCAGCACGGTATAAGGCATGTGGACAAGAAGAGACATCAGCAGAACGCAGCAGGATCAGCAGAACAGCATTGGTGATTGACGCTCCAGTTTGTCAGACTTTGACCCCACTTTGAATCCCTGATTCCTACCACAGACAATGAAATTCAGTTTCTATTGTAGCATTTCTGAGGCTATTTATTTTTGGCCAAGTGTTAGAAGACCAACTCCTTTTTGTTTCATTTTGATGTAAATGCAGAAACATTGGCGGAAGCTGTAGGAGAAGCAACGGAGCAGCAGGGATGTCTGCAGGTGATCAAAACTCTGCCCTCAACTTCAAGTGTCACTGCACTAAATCAGGAGATACTGAATGGGGAGTAAACTGGCCCAGCCACTAGCACTGTCACAGAACATGTATTTTTTAAAAAACAGAACAAAAGGCAAACAGAGTAATTATGAACCTCTCTTTTCAGAAGCAGACCAGGATTTAAAAAATTCCCGCAAAATTAAAGTGTTAGATTCTCCATCTAAAAAAAGTTTATACATGTGCTGAAAGTGACCACCACACAGGTCTGAACAGCACCTTACAGTACAGACTAAGACTTAAAGAGCTGATCTCACATTTGAAGTCTTTTAATTAAAAAAAAAAAAAAAAAAAAGGCTATGGCTGGGATGACACAAACGGGACACTTCAGAACACAAGGCAGAGGTGAAACTGGCAGCCTCGCTCGCCAGGCCATGGAAGCGGTGTAACAGGAAAGGGGCACTTCATGCGCAAAATGTATTTTACAAAATACATATCCAAAAAAGCAAAAAAAGCCAACAAAAAAAAATATCCCACCTTGCACTAAATTGCAGCACTCTTAACACTTGCTCTGCCACAGGCTGCTGCCCATGCCTTGTTTGATAGAGGAGGCATGTGAAAAAGGGGAGGGGTGAGGGAAATCCATGTTTCAGTCTATTTTTCAAGATTTCTCTCATAGGGACGTCTTCAGTCATCTGATGTCAGACACAGAGCTCTCAGAGTATGTCGTGGTCATGACAGGAGTGCCGTTGTTTGCCAAACAACCTTGCCTCAAGGTTTCAAAATACGAGGCCTGCACTGGTTTATGATACTGCAGAACTTTTATGGCATCTTCTATCTTAAACCATTCCCTTTTCCTTCCTGTAGGTAAAACGAAAAAACAGTAGATGCAACAAAACAATGTTATCTTTTCTATGTTTAAATGTTACTGTTGATTAGCTTTCAATCATGATCATGTGCACTAATGCTGCAAGAATAATTTCACTGTGTAGCAAAGTGTCAGTTCGAAAGACACAGGGAAATTTGCTCTCAGGATTCTCTGATCTTGAGGGCCACCTACTCCAAACACCACACTCATGGCTCTTCTATCCTCATGACAGGTATCTGTTTACAGTAGTACATCCACTGCACAAACATTTGGTCTTGCATTTCCCAATTTAAAAAAAAAGCAAACACAAACCAAACATTTATTTTGCTATTTCTGCAATTGCTATTCAAGTCAGATACCCATTTTAAGACAGCCCACATCAACACAAACCATCACTCAATTTCAATTTGCAAGTGAACCTCAATTTTTGGTGGACAGCACTCATTTCTTACTCTTTCCATAAAACCTCTTCTGAACACAGCCTGAGCAAAGTCAAGTTAAATGTGCTAGAGTGCTACTGATAAACCTCATGCAGAACAACACGTTCATTTTCATTTGGGAATCCAATTTAAACAAAAAGATTTCAAAAGATAATGGGGAATGATTAATCCACACTGCCCACATATTTTCTTCTAGTCTTAGAAAGGACAGCTCTTCATGCTCTTTGTTTAGTACCTTAAACCACAAGAATTAAATACAAAATTGCTGTAGAGTCAGCTCTACAGCTGAAGTGACTTCCCTTGGGCCACAGAGGTTACAAAAGCATCAGTTTGACCACAATTTTTCTTCCCAAGTAACCAACAGACACACCACTGCAACTTTTCTCAACAACTCTCACAAGGATTCCAGCTCCCAGAGGGATGCTAAGCTGACATGTTTTGTCTGCATCAAACCAGTTAATGCTAGCAAGCACAAAGACATTACCAATATTGACAGAGTCCTCCCAGTCTTCCAACACTTCTGTGACGATAAGTACGTAAACATATGTCCTGTGTTTCCTGTCCCGATTCTAGAAGGCAAAGGGAACAGAATAATAACAAAGCTATTAAGGGAAAAAAGGCAGGTGAGCCCATGGCAACTACAAGTTGCAAGCTGCTTCACTATGATCCTGCGGTACCTTATGTGCAGTTTCTCTCATATAGCTGTTCTTAGCTATCAAACATTGTTGCGTTTTAAATGAGAGGTCTGAAAGTATTAATAGGGATTGCAGCCAAAAAGTCTAGTCCTGTAAGGCAGCATTTGGTGGATGGATATGCTTATAAATCAGCTCCTCAGCTGGAAAAAACAACACAGGAAAGATTTTTATCTATTTCACACAACTCTGAAATAGTGAAAAAACAACTGCAAGAAGAGCTGTGTCTGGTACCTGTTGACTGCATCTCACTAGTACTCATCAGGTGTTACTGCACTCCCAATAGGAGTGCACACACTTCACCACATTGCAGAGGCCGGTTTGGCAACAGGTGATGGCAGGTGCTAAAGAACAAAGGAGAGCCACTGCTCCCCAGCTGGTGGGTGGCCTTTTTTGGCAGCAAGAAAGGTATGAAGGCACTGAGTACATTCGCTGTTACACTGGCTTACCACTCATGATTTCAACAGAAGTGGAAATTGCAGATGATCAGTGTCACTGAAGGATCAGCATGCATTTTTATTTAAATGGGGAGTTCTAAGTTTTCCTTCAAACAAGTTACCTAGCTTAGCTCACAACAAACTAGGAAGTGATTTTTACTCCAATCTTTTTTATCAAAATTTCACAGCCTCAGTATCTGAAACTTACCTCAAAAATTCCCACTAATCTTCCTAACGTCCCTTTCACTCCAGCCTATGAAAAGTTCAAAGAGAAAAAAAAACATGCTTTAACAACAGGTCAGTACTTATTTCTTTACTTGTTGCACAGGAGCAGTTCTTTAGAACAGGAAGCAAACGCTGTAAAATTCTGTTAATCTGAAAACAATATGGTCACAAGAAAAATGACACAAATGTATCACAAGCTCTAACCATGCATGCATTCCCAGGAATTTTTTCTTCTTTTTCTATATTGAAACAATTTTTTATTCAATCTGGAGGAAAAAATTATTTGTTGAGTTACTATTTGTGAATCAATATACCCTATATGACCAGAATCTCCTCTAAAGGTTACTATAGTCTAAGCATGGATAAAATTTGCTTTGGGATTTAGCTGTTTTACCTCTTTAAAATTATAACTTAAGAAAATAACTTTCAAGTATGTATAAAACATCCACTCACACCATCAAAGCAACATGACAGCTACCAGGTATTTCAGGGATGCCTTGCATACATTTGAAGGAAGCTAATATAAACATAAAAGACTTCCAATGTTGTAAAGTGGGCTCTGCAACAGGAACAAGACTATTTTTGATACAACACAAAACACAGATGTGCACTGAAAGAAGAGTTTTGAATCAAGCACAGACACAAATCAAGAGAAGATCTAAGCAACAGTTTTGTCTTCAATTTGGATACTACTGAGGATCTACCCACTTTATCTCATTTGCTGTCACTTTTTATACATCCACTCATCACTGTGGCTCAGTCACTTTTCTCAAAGTGCTGTTTCTCACTTCTGCTCTCTGGTGTTGCATCATGCATGCATGCAAAATGCCATCCCACTCTCCTGCCCCCAGACCCCTCCCTTTTTCCCAATAATTTATATTCTCTTCTTTTTACGACTGTAAATGGTTGGAACTCAAGTGCTACAGACAAGATGAGATTTTGCTCCATGACTAATTGGTCTGAAACAACACACACAATCTGGCATACAACCCAGCCACATTTGGAAGGTAAAATCGGCTGCCATCTCTGGCAGCTGGAACACATCCTAAACAGTTCAAGGCAAATAGTGCCTCTGCTCTTGCAGCTGAGATATATAGATCTGATTACGTCAGGCTTTTTTTTTTTTTTTTTAATGTTTGGGTGAAGCCAACTAAATATCTGTTCTGAGTGGCTGAGATACACTGTTTCCCCATTTGTTCAGCTACTAACCAGTTGCTGTACAGTCATATGCTTTTAGAAAGGAAGAACTTTTTTTAATTAAAATATTTTACTGGTTAAGTTCCCAGCCTACTAAACGAACACACACACAGATACCAAACAACACAGCCAGAGCACACCTCACTATTGCTTCTAATGATAGCTGATGGTAGAACTGCCCCAAGAGAAAAGGATTTGTAGCTCCCCCTACTACAAGCATTCACAGAAATCTATTTCTTTCTGTAACATGCTCCCTGACCTCTACTTCTAGGAAGGAGCTTTTCAACTGAATCTTTTATGTTGGTTTTGGATGCAAAATTTATTGTCTCATCAGTATTTCTGATATTCTGCTCAGTCCATAGGTGGACCCCTGACTATTAACCACAAGGCTATTTCTGGAGTCAAATAGCAATTCCATGAAGGTCAATGTACGCATGTATGTGCACGCCAGCCTGGCTAGGACAGATAACTGGTTTTGACCTTTGCAGATGAGTGATTTTACCTCATCTGCAAAACTGTTGCTGCTAACCTGGACTAATCTCTCTCAGAAGCGAGCTAGAAGGCAAATACTTCAGATGAATTTCATTCAAAGAAATCCTTCAGCAGCCTCAAACGGTGGGCTTCTTTTTTTAGATAAGCAACCATATCAATCAGCCAACAATAACAGAAAGGAACTCAAGGCTTCCACCTTCACAACATGCATAAATATATTAAAAGCTGAAGTGTAATCAAATGTTTCAGGTAAGTAACTGTCTTAAGCCAGTTTTCTTCACTTGTTCCTGGAGAAGACTATCAATTTCTGCTCTCCTTAATTACCTGCAGAGGCACTGAATCAAAAGCCAGGGATGTTGTTGTGATGGTTTAGTGAACTCTCAAGCCTGACTAGAAACAAATTTATCTCCAGGCAACTAGCCAGCCTAGAAACTAAGCATGAATACTGCACAACCAGCCTCCCAAGCAGTTTATCCCCAGCTCTAAAATTGTGCTTGAAATAATACAGGCAGGTGAGGAGCCCTTCCTTCTGTTCTGGTTAAACACAGGTGATGGAAATAAGGCTCTGTCTGCAAACTAGGAACCTTCTTTGTTCTGCCTAGTCTTATTCACCCAAAAAGGCACAACAAGCGATGCTAAGACAAACATGCACTGTAGGAAAATCACGTTGAATTATCATCACACAACTCGAAGAAGTGCTAAGGTTTTCTTCACATATGAATTTATCACATACAGCAGTAAATGGTGACATAAATTAATGGTTTGATTCAAACAAATATTGGGCTGATTTTACAAAGCAAAGCACAACCACCATTACATCCTGGAGTCCAGTGGCGCTCTCATCCTATTTTACTGGTATAGTGGATTTTAAAGACAACATATAGGACATCCAAAACAGACCAACTGGATTGTTATACACCTATTTTTGATAAAACACTAATTTATACACAAATAAGAAAGTCATAGTCTCTGTACAATCACGTACTTCGTTTAATGGAACAAACAAACATGGAAGTGGAATTCACAGCTTCACACAAGTTTTTAACATGAAAGTTGCCCAAGACATCCAAGAAAATAATCTATAGCTGTTATCACTAACAAAGCAAGAACATAACGAGAAACAAAACCATCAGGCTCCTCTGGGCAAGCTCCATACTTCTTGCTTTCCTATGGGCCAACCCCTCAGCACCCTCCTGACTCATCCTCACTGCAGGAAAATGAACATTTTCTTGGAAAGTTAAAAGCATAGTCACAGGCTCACCCAGGATAGAAGCCGGATCTAAATCTTAATTTGCACCAGATGACTCGGGAATTTTCTCCTTGGTAGTAAATGGATTGAGAATCCTCCGCCCTCATGGACCACAATAGTAACTGTCTGGCAGAGACAGCACAGTTTATTTGGGCACACGTTTCCCCACCAAGCATTAGAAGTGCTGCACAGGGAGCCTGTACTGCAATCCTCAAAAAACATGCATGTCCTAGGAGGACGCTATTAAACCTATCTACAAGGGGTAGGAGAGCACCAGCATCAACTGTTCCATCTGCAGGTGTGAAAATAAAGCAAAGCAATCAAACACAACAGTATTCTCCAGGAAGAGGCACACACAGGCATAAAAGAGGACAGACAGAGCTTGCAAGATTAGCTTCTTTTTCACTACTCTGCAGATCCAAATCAGTTTCCAATGTCTGAGGTAGTCCCCCCCACTGGAGGAAAAGATGGATCTGGCAAGAGCGCATCAATGTCACAGCTACAGCCAGCTGCCCCAAAACAGCACACAACTTCAAACTGCTGCCGCACGCCCAGAGGGGTGGGCTGGGCATTCAGGACAAGGAACAAGAATCTGGAGGAAATGAAGCTTTACTAGTTCTGCTGCTCATGGAACAACTTGTTTTAATAAAGAAAAATTACTGAAGACATCCAAGAACAGCAGGTTCAGGTTTCAAAGCTGAAAATAAGTTCGGGTCAGATGCAAAAAGCAGCCTGCAGCAACACCATCTGTTCCTAGGGACAGCTTTTATTTCCTTCCATCTGAGCTAAGGAAAATGTGGGTTGGAATTTCAGCTATTTTACTTTGCTCTATTAGGCTCAAAGCCTGCATCTACTACAGATTACTGCTGGGCAAGAGGACTGTGGTAAAACACCCAAATCTTTGCTCTAATACTTGCAGTACTGAAGGTAGTAAATCACACCCATAAAGGCTGCTAGCTTAGACAAGTTCTAAAGACACCAATTACAGACCTGCTAGGCAAATTTTCTTGCTGTCTCTACTGTGTCTCAGAGAGGGTTACACTTATTCATCTAATTCTTTACTGCATTACAACATATATATACTTTTACATTTGTGAAATAGAAATGAAATACCATGACAGGGTGAAGAACTTTAAGATGCTCCACTCATTTTTACGAAGTTCGAGTACAAAGGGTAACAGATAGAAGTGAACTTGTTCCACTATTTGCACTGAATATTACTAAATCTAGGAAGAGTTCAACACCATCTCAATCATTCATCCATAGTCCTTGCAATATTTAAAAAAAAAGTCTTCCTATTTTAGCACTGAAGATATCAATATTCATATCCTAAATCACTAACAAAATACATGAAACAGAAAAGATTATTTATAAAGCATGTTTAAGAGGGGAAAAGAAAAAAAAAAAAGAGGTCTAGCAACCAGATCAAAGTACTATCACGATGGACTATTTTTGATACTGGTATCAACTGCCTCTCTGATCACAGATCAAGCACAACTTATCTGGCTTTTGATTCCCATGAAGAAAGCACGACTAACACTCCCTTAATTTTACAGTACTTGACATTTACTAAGTATTTAAAGGTCAGGATGTGAAAGATGCTCTAAGTGCAAAATGAAATGCCTTTGGGTTTAACAGATGAGTGTGGAGGCTTTTTTCAAAGTCACTCTATAATAAGTTTAATTTAAGGCATCTATTTCTAAAACATGTTCCTCACCAGTTGCTCACACCCATAAAAAATCCCTTATTTCTAACATAAAATTAATTTGGGGGAGAGAACGCAAGAGCAAAAAAATCCAAGAACGAAGAAGCAAAAACCCCTGCCTAAACTGGCACTAATAACTGTTTCAAAAGGGCACATTTTTCTAGAAGGTGAACCTTAGAACGTATCTGGAGTTTACAGCTGTGTAAGACTGACTACATCATTTTTCAACAAGCTGTCAGAAATGAGTAGTTTTATTCTGAAAAGGCTGCACTCATTCAGAGCTAACACGCTCGCCTACTGCCACTTTGCCTAAAAACAATGCCCAACAACACAAGTCATTTCACATTTTATGCAGACGACAGCAAGCATGACAAGTGTTGGTACCTGTCTACTTTAATACTTCTGCTGGTACAGATTAATACAGATAAGGACTATCTCAAACTAGGACAAGGACTCAAACTGGGACAGATGGATCACAGGTTTCACTCAGAATCAACATTTCCTTTTCAGAACAGTCTTCTAAGATTTTTAAAATCAGAAAGAGGGAAAAGTCAGATATCTTTACATGACAATTATTCCAGCAATAACATGGATAAAAACTTAAAACACATATGGCGGTAGAATTAAAACAGTGAATACAGAAGTTAAAAATCTTAGTTTAGGGAAGCATAGTTTAAAAAGAAAATGCATACCATGCAAAAAAGAATGAATTGAGAAAAACGAGCCTATTGTCATCTTCAAAGACCACAAGCAACTGAAAGGGTAATGAGCCCTTACAGCTCTTCCAACTGTCTCTTATTAAAATGGAAAAGGCATACCGAAGTCAGTGAAAGTCCACAAATTTCTTCCACAACTTTGACCAGCATGCAAACCACCTTCTTTTAGGATAAAAACTACTTTGTGTTCATCAACATGGAGGAAACGGGATTTTCCCTCTCCCAATACAGGCAGCAGGCTCTATCTGCTCACCTAACCCCTTGTTTCCTTGCAAGTGAAAGACATGCCTCTCCCAGGAGAGAAGCAAAGACATCAAACCTACTCAGAAATCAGCTTCAGCTACAACCTACCTGAAAAAGCTTAGATTCACATGAAAGGATGAACAAGGATTACCAGCTAGCACACACATCGCTTGCCCAGCAGTCTCCTAAAACACCTCCTCTGCCGAATTAATAGCACAAGCCGGGAAACTGGATGCACAAGTCCTTTACAGCTGTAATATAACAAACATTCTCCTCCTGCACGCACATTCCTCAGCAGCATTTTACAGTAAACAGCTCGCTGAGCTTAAGACAGTTGATGTACATTATAATTTTGTGTGCAGATCGTAAGCAGTGTACTGGAACACAAACCTATTTGAGGAAAGCCTCACACCTAAAAGCACGCCTGTGTTCTCCACCTGTGTCAGCTAGCCTAATCATTAGCTGTAGAAGCACTCAAGTAATTTTATACACATGACAAGCTGATCTTCTGCAGACAGTTCTCAGGAAAGCCTTTATCATAACAGCATCTGACAACCTCTTTTCAGATTCCCACCCTGCATTCGTGTCAAACACTATCAGGTGTTGTCGAGGTTAGCTGTTGGGGTAATCCTGCTGCTTTTGGAGTTCTTGATGTTTACTGTTTGTTGAGCGGCATTCAAGCAGATAGGTGCTTCGCTGGGAATGACTCAACCCTGCCAGGCTGCCACAGTTTGAATTACATTTTCATTCGGCGCTGGTCCACGTGAGCGAGGGAACACCAGCTGAGTGAGAGGGGATTATCTCAGCCAGCCCAAACCAGTTTCTTCACTGCAGACTGAGCCCATGCCAAGGCTTCCTTTCAGCCACCGAGCTGTCATGGAAAGAGAGCGACTCTTCCAAGGCACTGTGCTGCCCGAGGAAGGGAGGGTCGATACAGATTTATTTTAAGGATTTGAAAGGCAAAGCCATGCATCTCCTGAATGAACCCTTGACTTCTGCATTAAATAACTTAATAATTAATAATGATTGGGTTGTAAAGTAGGAGTCTGCAGCTAAAAATATTTCTATTGTTCTGGTTAAACTCACTTTGGCTTGTAATGTGTTTGAAGGATCACTGAGTTACTAAAAAAGCAGGAGCTGTAGTACAAGCTGAAAACAAAATTTGCAAAAAGCAATCCCCAGTAGTAGAGGGACCTAAAGACACTTAAAAAAAAAAGCTTTGACTATATAATCTTTCATCTCTTTCCGATAAACTGATAGATTCTAAAAACATCCAAAGAGAAACACACAACTCAGGAACTGCCACATTATACGAGTCCAAAGCCCCAAATATTCAGCATTTTGCTAGACAACAGCAAGTACTTCCAAATACTTCAGAGAAAAACCTTCATATACCAGATAATTAAATAAAGCAACTACTGCAGAAGCTTCCTCTCAAGTCCCATCAATTAGCTCTTGATTTCTGTTCTACAGCACAAAGATTTATAACCCTCTTGAAAGCATTTTTAATCCTGCTTTATATAACTGTGAACCTACTTGGTCATCCATATATAATCATTTAATCATTTATGAATCCAAGCATCTCTCCAATTTGATACTACTCAGAAGTGAATTCTAAAGACATGCTTTATATACAGTGTAGCCAACTGCGAAGAATAAAATTGTTCTTCCTTCCAGCTTTAAGAGAAAAACATGCCTTCTCCATACAGATCATCAACCTGTGTTTGATCTGCTGTTTGATCTCCTTTCTGAAATAGCTTCAAGTAACAGAAACAGGAACACAGTAGGAATTATTGCTTCTAACTCCTACAATCAATTTCTCTTATTCACATAAAACTCAAAACATGTACCAGACCAATCCATATTGAGGTCCCTATATTTGGAGTGTCTTTAGTGGCTCATGACGTCTTATTTCTACCTCCTACTAAAGTATTAGATAGCTCCACAAAAGCACAGCTGGTTTTTTGAAGTTCCCGTAAGAAACTGTTCTTCATACAGAGAAAACAAACCAAAGTATCGGCATATGTATTGAAATGACTATAACTTAATTTTATGTATTTCCAGTTAAAGGTATCAGGCAAGAAAACGTTCATTCCAACTCAAAGCCTTAATTACATTCCTATGCTATCTTTATTTAGGTTTCCCTCCCACATATGATGGGGATATCACCAGTGATCCTACATTCCTCTTCACCTTAAGGAAAACAGCAAGAGTGATGAAAACAAATTCACAAAGCTTTGGCTAACAATCAGCAGTGAAGCTCCAGAAGCTCCCATTCTTGTCACTCACCTCTTCACAGACTTCTCGCACAGCAGCCACATTGGGCTCCTCCTCAGGCTCCATGCCACCCCCAGGGACAATCCATCGATCAGGATGACGACTACTGCTAACCAGCAGCACCTGCAGAGAGTAGAGCACAGCTGATGTATAAACTCAAGGCAACTCCTTTTCAGAGCTCAGCTGAAGAGAAGTCGTCCTTGTATCTCTCACCTCTCCAAACACGACCAATCCAACATGAGTCCTTGAGAATACTCTGCTTTTTCCAAGACAATTTCCTTAGCCCCTTTCAGACAGCTGTGCAAACTACATTATCAGTGACACCAAGGCACTCCAACACTCCAAATTATTTCAGCCATTACCTTCTCACTGCTCCGATGCATTGTAGAATAAATTATGCCTCTCTATCCCAAAACAAAAATCTGCTATTTGATACAGCATCACAATACTTACAGTGTAAGAGTTCACTGTTGTACTCAAAGTCACTACGTAGTCTTGACAGCTTGGGATACACATCATGCAACAACAGATGTGTACAATGGCACAGAAGCTGCTCAGCACCTTCACCCTTTGCAGTAGCAGCTTGATTTAACTTTACTGGTACCTTTGGCCTTGTCTGCCTCTGCAGTTACACTAATGACATATATAAGTCAGGTAACTGCCCACTAAAATATTTATTTGCAGTTGTTTTAACAGAGATTTTCAACTTTTCTGTTTGCTGCTTCTTTTGCAGAAGGCACCAAAGAGTTCAGCTCTGGAGCCAGCACTCGGGTCTTTTGTTTTAGATGAGGTTGTTCAATGAGATATAAGAAAAATATAAGCCTACATTAAACCACTTAAAAACCCTAGGAAAAGACTACATAGAAGGACAGGCTTTTCTGAATCAGGAATACGGTTCAACAATTTTCACAGGAGTCATTTTTCATAAGCATGCTTTGTGGCAGTTTTTCTTGAAACACATTTTATTCCAGTGTAATTCTACTCTGTAAAAGTTCAGTTTTCGTTTTGTCATCTTCTAAAAACAAAAAAGCTAACTAACAATCTCAACTGGCTAAAATTTTTTCCAAAGAATATGGAGACACTGTGCTTATTAAATCTACTTGCAATACATCCATGAGCAGAGATGAAAACTAAAAACAAAACTAATACTGTTTTTCAGCTCTCTAAACAAAGCTTGTTCATTAGAGTCATGCTATACTTCATCATTTCACTGGCACAAAGCTTAGAGCCAAAGCAACTTGCTCCAGAAACTTTCCAACATACCAGTCCAATTAGGTTACAGGCCAGCTGTAACAGTTTCAATCAGACATTTCAAAGTTACACTGTGTGAGACACTACAATCCCAGGCTTTACTGTGTAAATGTTGATTTACCAGTAGGATATGAAAAGCTTTGCACTGATTATCAAGAGGAAACCTACCTACAGAATTCAAAATTAAACTTCAGAAACAAAAACAAGCATAAGATTTCCAGGGTTTCCCAGTTCTTTTATCTTTTGAAAATTTTCATCTGCCAACTGACCACCCTGCAAAGTGATTTTTCATTTTCCAGGGCTACCCAGACCACACCGGCTTAGCACAGGCAAAAGAAGGGGGGGCCAACAGACTAGAACACACAGGGTGAGGAGACAAGGGTCAGTTGTGGGGTCCAAAACTCAGCTCTCAAACCAGTAGCAGCAAAGCTTAAGGCAGAAACTGAAGAGGGGTCACAACAAACATTTTGGCAACTGCTGGTCTAACCTTTCGTAAGTCTGGAACTAAACTTGGTGTTCAAGTGTCAGTATTCCTCTAATCAGCAATTTTCTGTGGATCCCACCAATGATAATAATGTCTCAAAGCCTCCTCTTTCTGCTTCAGCAGAACCCACACCTCATTCCTGCAATGCACAAAGAAGCATCATTTATCAAACAACCCCATTTAAATCCCTGAGCACTCCCCAATCTGCCTATTTGATTTAGACAAATGCATATTAGAAATGAATTATGCTGAATGGGCTACCTTAATTCTGCAGTTTCATAATGGAGATGCTTACTACCTGACCTGTCTTCTGGCTCAGGTTGCAAAGGAGCAGCATTTACTTTATCGTAAGATCCCACGGTGTTTGGCTTTCTTCAAGAGGAAGACAGAATTCCTTTCCCCCAAACATCCAACCCTTATAAAACACAATCAGTAAGCCATGCCTAAACAGGGAATGTAAGCTTCATTCACCCTCAGAGCCTTCAAGGCTTGGGACAGCAGCCAGGTACCATGGGCTGGAACTGCAAAGCCATCACCAGCAGCCACCTCTGCTTTGCCAATATTTGGCCACTGCAGGCTCAGCACATACTCTGAAGGCCTGTGACATCTTACCATGGTACTCTTTCCTATTACGTTAAGGACTTTTATTTCATCCTGACTCATTACCAGTATTGTACACAGAAGAGCTTGGACTGAAATTCCTAACTTCAGGTCAGCAGGTGATTCTGAGGACAAAGTTAAAAGGAAAGTAACAGACATTGAAAGTGTAAGTTTTCTTGCCAGGTAAGGAAGCATCATCTTTGCCATTTCAAATTTCAATCTGGAGTTGCAGCTCAAAGGAAAAAAAAAAAAGATTAAAAAAGGCTGCAGAAACAGGTCTTTGAAACTCAGCACAGCACACTTCATACTATTGAGCTCCTGGCACCTTCCACTTGTGAGAAAAAGTATCTGCTAAGAAAATCCCTGTACAAAGACTTCTACAGGAAAGCCTGCTGGCCTTCTCAAACTAAGACAATGCTTTAGCAACACACTAGTAGGAACTTCTAGGTGTAACCAACAGTTTTAGGCAAAGTAAATTAACTTCAGCTGCTCTGGTAGTTGAGCATTTTCTGAATAGGATTAACATGAACAACCCTCACTGGGGAAGGAAAAACCTGTCATTCTCACACTTCTATGTAATCAGACTATTTCCTGTTTAATAAAAAGGAAATCCCATCAAGAGAGAGCAGGAAACATGCCCTACAAGGTCATTCTTTTAAAACAGCTTTAAACAGGATATTGCCACCAATGAGCTCTCCCAACACAAAGGGGCCTAGTTCAAAATGAGGGTGAGAGACTGTTTTGTTTTAAAAAAACACACATCTAAAAAGTCCTGTGTCCCAATACATGCAACGTATTCAAAGGGATCAAGTAAAAAGGTCATTATAATCCAAATCACAGAATAATAGTTTGGGTTGGAAGGAGCCTTTAAAGGTCATCTAGTCCAGTCCCCCCTGCCATGAGCAGGGACATCTTCAACTAGATCAGGTTGCTCAGAGCCCTGTCCAACCTGACCTTGAATGGTTCCAGGGATGGGGCATCCACAACCTCTCTGGGCAACCTGTGCCAGTGTTTCACTACCCTCATTGTAAAAATTTTCTTCCTTGTATCTAGTCCAAATCTACCCTCTTTTAGTTTAAAGTTGTTACCCCTTGTCTTATCCCAACAGCCCCTACTAAAAAGTCTGTTCCCATCTTTTTTATAAGCCCCCTTCAAGTACTGAAAGGCCGCAGTAACGTCTCCCTGGAGCGGTCTCCTCTTCAGCCTGAGTAACCTCAACTCTCTCAGCCTGCCTTCATAGGAGAGGTGCTCCAACCCTCTGACCATGTTTGTGGCCCTCCTCTGGACCCACTCCAACAGATCCATGTCTTTCCTGTGCCGACGACCCCAGAGTTGGATGCAAAACTGCAGGTAGGGTCTCACCAGAGCGGAGCAGACAGGCAGAATCCCCTCCCTCGACCTGCTGGCCATGCTACTTTTGATGCAGCCCAGGATACAGTTGGCTTTCTGGGCTGTGAGCAGTCATGCCCAGCTTTTCATCCACCCATATCCCCAAGTCCTTCTCAGCAGGGCTGCTCTCAATCCCTTCATCCCCCAGCCTATACTGATACTGGGGGCTGCCCCAACCCACATGCAGGACCTTGCACTTGGCCTTGTTGAACCTCATGAACACACACACACCCACCTCTCAAGCTTGTCCAGGTCCCTCTGGATGGCATTCTGCCCCTTAGGAGTGTCAACCACACCACTCAGCTTGGTGTCAACCACAAACTTGCTAAGGGTGCACTCAATCCTACTGTCTATGTCATCGATGAAAATATTAAGCAGTACTGGTCCCAATATGGACCCCTGAGGGACACTACCTGTCACTGATCTCCATCTGGACATTGAGCCATTGACCACTACCCTCTGGATATGATCATCCAACCAATTCTTCATCCACTGAACAGTCCACCCATCAAATCCATCTCTCCGATCTGGAGAGAAGGATGTTGTGGGGGACTGTGTCAAAGGCCTTACAGAAGTCCAGCTAGATGACATCCGCAGCTCTTCCCTTGTCCACTGATGTAGTCACTCCATCACAGAAGGCCAGTAGGTTGGTTAGGCAAGACTTGCCCTTGGTGAAGCCACACTGGCTGTCTCAAATTACCTCCCTGTCCTCCATGAGCCTTAGCATAGCTTTTAGGAGGATCTGTTCCATGATCTTCGCAGGCACAGAGGTGAAGCTGACAGGTCAGTAGTTCCCAGGGTCCTCCTTTCTACCCCTTTAAAAAATGGGTGCAATGTTTCCCTTTTTCCAGTCACCAGGGACTTCACCTGACTGCTGTGACTTTTCAAATATCATGGAGAGTGGCTTGGCAACTACATCACACAATTCCCTCAGGACTCTTGGATGCACGGACATGAACCTGATCTTCTCACAAGGCATAGTTTCACAAGACAACATCATTCAAATATTTTACAAACTGCCCCAAAGCCAGTAAAATAAGATCTGCTGAAAAACAACCTCTCTGAAAACCATGAATATTTGGGTGGAACAGCCTGAATGCTCTTTCCAAGATAAGAAATATATACCCCTGCAGAAACCTTTCCCCTGATAGCTGGATAGGTGAACATAAAATACCTGGGGAAGTGAAGATACCAGTTTAGCAGGTTGCAGAAGAGGGATGTAATAGTTTTTATTTCTGCCATAACAAGGTCAGAATTATTTTCTAAGTTTCAGAACAAATGTGATATAGCATAAGGTTAACTTACACCAAAAAGCCAAGACAGAGAACAACAACTATACATTCATTTTACAACATAACATGACAAAATTTTATTCAATTGCTCAATTAGACCGAACATTTTCCAATACAACCGAATTTTACAAAACAAAGAGTACAGTTTTTTAAAGGACCACCTCATATGTCCTTGATACCTAAATTTTTGCTCATTAACTTCTCTATTACATAAAAACATTCATTTGAATATAGACCAAAGAAGATATTTTAATCAAAATAGTTGTAAAAAATATACCAAGAATTACTTATTTTTTTAAATCAGGCCAAAACACAAAGGAAGGTTGACATTCCCATTTTATTCTTGCCAGGCAACTGTGTTTAAGATGGCTACTGAGACTCTTGGCCTACTAGGGATTTTGGAGCCAAGTCTTGCAGTCTTTTTGGAAAAGCATTTGCAGGTATCATGTCACATGGCCAAGTTCTGTTTTCCAGGATTTGAAAGACAATTATGTCATTTCAAAGCAGGGAAATGAGCAACACAAGCCTCTTTGGCAATGCACAAGGCAGCCCTCAAGTAGCTCTCACACACAATCAATGAAGTAAGAGAAAGGTTAGAAAAATAAGCAAAGTTTGAAGACTACAGCAGGGGCTCCTAAACAGTGCTAGATTGTAGCCCTTATGGTAAGCAACCTTCAAAGCAGCATGCAAACAAAAAATCCAAACAAATCTAGAGCTGCCTAACAACTTTCCCCTGGAGGAGACAGGAAACATGCCGAGACATCTAAGGCTGCCTGGACTGCCACATGCAGAGCTAGGAGCTCCATGGGAAAAGGGGAAAAGAGTTTGTCATCAGGATAAATCTGGGAGTCCCTGATACACAATGCTGACCTTAAAACAACCTAATTACATACAAATCTGTTGTAGTCACATCAGGGTTTTGTTTTGTTTTGTTCCCCCACCCCCTCCAGAAATAATGGTGCTCTGCAAAGCAAAAACTAGGCAAGCAAAATAAGGCAGAGAATTAATTCCCAGTTAAGAGAACAGAGACTGAAGGATTCCCAGGTTCTTTCATGCTATGGTGGATTTAAACAACAACCACCACCACCTATAAACACAACAAGAGTAGCTACACTGTAAGGAATACGATTCCTAGAAAGAGGCTCCACAGAAGTACTACAGCAAAGACAAAAAGGGCTACAGCATTATTAGAAGCTGGGCTACACCATTAGTAGAAAATGAGCTGTGAACCTTCCAGACTTCCAGGAAAAGACAGTCCTACCCACATGTGCCAGCCTAAGGACAGTCAAGCTGGCAGACTTAAGAAACAGCAGACAAGATATTAAACACATGTTTTTTGGCCCAGACAGCATTCTGCTGCCAGAAGCCAATCTATAGCTACTGGCTACTGAAACAGCTTCTGCACTTTCTTTCATGCTTTCTATCAATATTAAGCAACAAAATCACATATTTTGCATAGACTAAAGCACAAACCTCCCGACATTTAAACTTATTTCACATTTTAGCATCATTTATCAGAACACAGAATGCAAGAAAATAACATGTCTCACAACATGCTGCAGTGAGGCTGGTGGAGAAGATGGCTGACTTCAATGATTTTTGCCTGTACAATCTGTCTTTGTTTGAAAGCTTCAATTTAATAAAAGTCTCTGTATTCAGGAGTTTAGAGTTTAGCTGTGCTAGCTACTCTCCAATTTGCCCTGTGACCAGGCAGGATATTGTAGCTGATGCAGCTCTGTGTCCAGCATAATAAAGACCTTTCATGCTTTACTCAAAAGTTAACAAATGTTCTCACAATCACAATATGTTATTGTTACAGTACTTCATGCTTTTATATCTGACAAAACTGGTATCTCAATTCGACCACATCAAACCACCTTTAAACACTAAGAACAGCATACGCTGACAAACGGAGTTTAAGAGAAGCAGGAGGGGAAGACACACTGTAGTTAGAGAAGCCATGCAAAAATTAATCTAATTTAACCAGCAGAAACACAGCCTCAATTACACCACACCACAACATGCATTTTGCTAAACTACTAACGCAGGATGGTCTAAACATGCATGCCAAGGCTTACAGGAGGGCTTCTCCCACCCTCTTGCTATTCAGGGCACGTTACGAAGTTAGCACATAACAAGTACAGCCTGTGGTCAGAAAGGCTACAGCTGGCTTTAAACATGACAATGTCTTTAGCTAAGACAAGAATACACACAACCTCAACAGCAAGCCACAGAAAAACCCTCTCCTGACCATAACAGCATGTCTTTGCAGGAGCATTACTGTTCCTCAACAGTATACATTTCCTTAGACAAGTGTTATTTTTGCACACAGAGCTGCACCTTGCTCTGTGGCATAATGTGATTTAATCCACAACACAGTACCTAGAAACTGGAGGCAGGAAATTAACCGCAGAAAGCTAGCAAGGGAAAGTATTTGCACTACAGAATTTGACAAAAGTAAAGCACAAGTCTTGAAAAAGGAGTAAGAGGTAAACTGGAAGAAGTTCAAGTCACTTCAAGTGTTTGGATCACACCTACAGTACTATAACCATAGGGGAAAAAATAAAGAAAATTCTGTTGGTTTTTAGGCTACTTCTTAGAATAACAATAATAAATCATCACATACTGCACTGCTACTCTGGCTTCAAAATACCAAGGGTCATATTACTGTTACTACAGTTTTCTTGTGACTTTAGAGTGACTGCTTACTCTTACCAAGGAACACCACACTATGGAGTCATTTCCCTCCATCAAAATCATGTTTTAGATAACCACAAAAAATTATATGTTTTAGATAACCACTGAAATTATATGTTTTAGATAACCACAGAAATTATCTGCAACATGCCTTTCACAGCAGGGATAGGCCAGTGGAAACAGCTGAAATGCCTGAACCAGCAGCCGCTTGTTTCAGAAGCAAAGGGCTGATAAGGAGGCACTCCCAGCAAAAGACCCCAAAACCGATAACCTATTTCTGCCTGTCAAAACTAGTTTGTTGACCACTCAGTCCTTACACAACTTGTTCAAGAGGACTTTTTCCAGAGGACTGCTAGCTTGTAAACTGCCTTTTCGTATAAGTAAAAAAAGAAAAAAAAAGAAATTAAAGGAGTATTTTGGCCTTTTACACAGACCAAATGACTCTGGATGTCAGCAGTCGCGTATGTATACACTTACTGTTTTGATTAACAAGTCCTATTCATAAAATAAGCATGCAAAACCCCTACAGCCATGAAAACTCTTGAGCTTTTCAAATATAAGTAGTTAATTCTACGCATAACGTCAGTATGTTATTTACACAAGAAAAAGTAACCACCCAAGTCAATATGAATGAAAATAACATTCAAACCATCTGAAGCATCTTAAAAAAAATCTACCCAGTAGGGAATTGTATCCCTCTGAATTTCACATGTTAACATGAAATTTCTGAGAACAAAGAGTTAGTGTGCATCATCCACTGCACAACAGACAGCTACAGAGACACAATTTCTGATATAAATACGCACAAAATTTGAAAGATCCTTGACTAGTCTGTGCAGTCAGTCTCTCAGTTGGACCAAAAAAGAACTACTGTTTAAAGAAACTGAATACCTGCTTCCCAACTGCTAGCTATTATATACAGCATCCGAACACTGATGTTTACTAATTACACAGTAGAACTGAGAGTTTCTTAATTTTGTTCTTTCAATTTTTCTGGGTGACCCCATCACAGAGGTATGGAAACCAGGCTAATTTTCTCTATTAAAAAAAAAAAAAAAAGATAAAATCCAAGCACATGATCATTTTCCTTTAACTGAGAAGGGAAAGAGTTGTTTTCCCAGACCTTGAGAGACCATCCATGGAAAGATTAGGTCCTTTGGCAGCAGTCCTAGCTGGGTACACCCCCCAACTGCTTGTACCTGCCTCAGTGCTCCAGTAGCTTGTCTGAAGCGTGCTGAGATGCATCAAGTGAGGCAACTGATCGTGACTAAAAAAAAATAAATAAATGGGGGAATGGGACACAAAGAGTGAGGAAAGAAAGCTAGGAAAACCAGCTACAGCCTCTGGTCAGGCAATAAATTAATCTGAGATGAAAGAGATTTCAGAGAAGCGTTATGCAGGGAAGAGACAGCAACCACGCTGTTGGGCCACTCTCAACAAACCTAGGGGTGGTCTCCTCTTTCCATATTCATTACCTTCCCTGAGTTGCAGCAGAACAAAACTGACTCAACCCTTTAATTTCACAACAGCTTACAGAGCTTCCAGTAAATTAAGTGAAAATTTAACAATTTTCATTCTTTTGTAGTTTGGGAAAGTACAAGAGACCATGGAACTGCTTGTAAAATTGTTTATGAAAGCTGCCTTTATGAAAAGGCTAAACATTTTTTAAGATGAATGCTAGGTTTTGCAGAGGTTTATACTCTTGCTCTTGGAGAAAACTAGCTACAAGCACAGCTGAAAGGGACGGGAGAAGCACTAAGCAATAAAACTATTTCTAAACTGGCCTCTATCCTACTGGAGATGTGGTAATGTGTTAGCAACAGACAGGGAGAACTTCATTTGGTTTCAACCACAACCCTTTTATGTAGCTAAAGGGAACATAGAGTCAAGCTGGGCCATCTGAGATTCTGAGACTACATTCCATGGAAAGTACGATGATCATATGATGCTGGGCTCCCTTTATGTCCCAACAGTGAAGTACTCCAAGTGCTTTTAGCTATTATTGGTTTTATATTGAAGCAAACGCACAAAGGACGGCCCAGGAACACTATGTGATCATCAAGACAGTCTACAGTTAAAATTTGAGAACTGTTGTATTACATCATAGCTTGGTTTAAAACTGACCCAGGAGAAGCAAGAAGAAAAAGGGATAGTTTGCATTCAAATTACTTTCCCCAACCAAGGCTGTTGTGGGGCTACATAAACCTAGCTTTTGGTGACTCTATCAGCTTGGCGCACTCATAGGGCAGCAGAGCCAGGGCGCTTACTAGATGCTGTGTGAAAGTTCTGTTTTCTCATCTCAATTTAGACTACATTCACAATTAAGAAAAGACAACCAATCCTGGATCCTATTCCTCCTGAAGCATCTCCTCCAAAAGTCTTTAAAAATACCAGTTGTTAATGAGCAGCTTGTCCTTTCACCAGATACAATGCAGGCATGCTTAAACCTGTAGCTACACCCATGCAGGACTTGAAGCCAAATGGTTCCTTTTTCTTTCTGGAACGCAGAGATTCTGCCATTGACCAGGCTTCCATCTGCTTCTTACTATTAAGACATTAGTGAAATTTTCTGGAGAGCTGCTCTACACAAAAAAATACTTGTGTTATTTAAAAATAACACCATAATAGCAATATTGAGAGGCACTGACATCACAAGCAACAAAATGAGTGATTTCAGAGGTAGCAAAAGACGTGGGATCTCTTGATCTGCACACTCTCCTTCTCCACTTTTGCAGAAGCAGCAAGTATCAAGAGAGTTTACTCCATTTGAAAAGATGAATATAGCAGAGTCCTGGCATTCAGTTGCCGAAAGGTCCTTTGAAGTCTGATCACACTCTCTTTGAATTAATCCTGTTGATTCCCTCGTTCTCCATCCTGCCCAAAGAGACATCACTCTGTGGTGGCTCACTGTTTATGAACAACACAGATACAGATTTTTTCCGCACAGCCCAATTAAGAAATGTATTTTTTGCTCCATTTGAGATTCATGGTTAAATGAATTCTCCATGTACTGCTTTTTTAAAGGAATATGTAACAAAGACATCTTTTCAGCCAATGTTTAGTCTTCCAAAAATGTTCCAGAGCTTTTTTCATGTCCAGAAGTAGTAGCTTCCAAATGCAATACAGAGAAAATGCGCAACCTCGAGCAGCATAAGGAAAAAATAAATCATTTAAAAACTAAAAAAGAAACAAAGTATTGTTAAGACTCTTTATTTGCAAATTTAATGTCTCAAAGACATGCTATTTTAGCAATCTCCATGATTGCTAAGATTTTAAAGAAAATTACATCAATGAACTGAAGAATTAGGGGGTAAGTAAAAAGAAAAAAAGTAGACTCCTCTGTAAGTGTAAACACAACTTTTCTTATTTCTTCTTGTTCATGGACAAAATTGTTTAATTCAGGAACTAATTTGGGGTTCAAAAAGGAAGAAAACTTATTTTTGTAAATTTGTAGCAGGAAATGAAGAAGAAATATGAGAGCCAAGATCTACTATTTCTCTAAGCGCTTAAAAGAAACAATAATCAAAACAGCCAGTCCTAGAAAAAAATACTTTAATACAGCAAGTTTAAATTATTTATCAAAACATGCTCCCCCCCTTTCAAACAGTAAGTAGCTTTTAATATATCTTTAACTAACATACTTTAGTTGTAGGTTCCCCCCACCCTTTCTTGTAGAGGCCTTTTAAACAGATCTCAATTTCCATTGAAATAGAAGTAATCTATAATAAAATACATTAGTAGCACCAAAAAAAAAAGGTACTATTCTCAAAGAGAAAACCAAGAAATCTTTCACAGACGTTTTAAACTATATAAATGCATACAGATAACACCTTTCTTGTTATCAAAAAAGTGCAAGTAGCAATAAGATTAGACAAGTAGACTTCTCTCGAATGAAAGTTTATTTAAACACCAACAAATGGGAATTAACCTGAGAAATAATTAGAAAGAGAAGTTAATAAAAATCAAAGTTCCCTGCTTGCTGATTTCTATAATCAATACAAGCATAATTTAAATGGCTTTTAGGCCTTTTGACTAAGAGCAAGAGCAGTATCTGTGAAAGGGGTACGTTCTGATCCATATGTGTTTAGTATGGTGAGATTCGATAACAACTTTCCTAAATGCATTTGTTGAAAAAGTTCACTTCATGACCGGCTACTGCAGTAGGTATGCAACAGATGAGAACACAGGATGCAGTTTCAGCTCTGTGTTAAACACATAGATACCATAAATAAATACGGTGTTTGAAAGGTTGTGTGATGTCCTCAGGAGGCCAATTCAAAATAGAACAAAACTGTAATTCATTGCTTCACTATTTCTGTGGCTCACTTACAAAAAAGCACACACACACACACTTACTTGAGGAAATCAATCCACATCCCATGCTGCATCATTTACAAAGTAATTAGTGCTCCTTAATGTGTCACAGAACAGTACGATGCACGTGATTTTACTGGGGAGATCAGAGACAAGGCAAAACACTAACAGTGACCAAAGCTCAATCAAGAAAACAATGCTCACGTGAGAACCTCTGTTGCTCCAATACACAAAAAGTTTCCCAGAGCTTCACTCACTGCCTTCATAACAGACCCATGGAAATGACAAGGCACAATTAGCACAGGGCGACAGCTATCTCTGAACTCCTGCCTTTGAAACTGAAAACAGATTTTTCTACTCGAGGTCTTACCTACAAACCAAAGCCTGAAATTGTACCAGTTTAAATTAAGTAAGATTTTCAATCCACTGAAAGTTGTTGCAAACCACAACACAGACACAACTTTGACATAAAAATGGCTTTAAAGCTCAACCTTAAACAAATCTAACCAGCTTAACCTACACTGAAAGAAATTTGTCACAAGTTAGCATGCCTCTAGAACAAGTTTACTCTTCCTTCTTCAACAATCTCGGGTCAGTATTGTGAAACTGCCATGTTAACACACATTTGTGTCACCAACACCATAAGAACTCTGGACACCAGTTCCCACTGGCCAGAAGACATAACAGACCACCACCGTGCGGTAAGCTGGAGCCCCTGTGACACTGCAAATCAGTTGTAAAATAAAGCCTAACAACCAGACAAAAGCTGACTGCATCAGGTAGCTGGTAAAATTACATTTCTATCTTCAGCCACACTGTAAATCAAACATGGTCAAGCATCTAACTCTTGAGAAGAATTGCCACACTTGCCTTGCAAATTGTGTAAAATTGCATCAGGGAACTCAGATGCCTTCAACCACCATTAGCCCCAGCATCATTACACAACACAATTACATTCTTTTTCATAGTTAGTTCAAAGCATCATAAGTTTCCTGAAAGTCAATGGGAAGAACAGCTACGATGAACACTTCACCAAAACATATTGTTTTCATTTCAGACCATTTATGCTTGAAATGTTGACACTCTTCACCATGACAGCACGGCTACAAAGGGTTTGTCAAGCCTCCTTCACCATGTTAAATAATAACTGAACGGTATGCTAATTTACTTTCCTCCAGTGAACTGTCTGCATTCCCTTCCGATTTCCTGTAGCTACAAATATGATAATCAGGAGAACAAAGACTTAAGCAGAGCCACTCAGGAACCAGTAAATGAAATGAAGTATGCTTGACTCTAAAAAAAAAAAAAAAAAAAAAAAAAAGACCTGCAGCCTAGCTTGTCCCAAGTACCCCAAGCCCACATTAAGAAGATACTAAAAGAGAATAGTGAAAAATTGCACATCTGAGCAAAGTTTATCTTTTTTAACTTCACGGACAACACGACCACTTCGCAACACGGCCATTCTTGAACTAACCAATCTACCTTTAATTCCCACTTCCTCCCAAGCCTCTCTGGACAGCAACTTCTGGCACTCCATCAGTTCCCTTTTATCCCAGTTTCTTTTTATAAATCCAAGGTCAGGTTTCCTCTCCCATCTCATGTGATGTGCTGGACTGAAGTTCTGCCAGCGTGGTCAGTCCACTCAACTGCCAAATCCCATCCTGTGCCACAACACTCCTTACCAGACTGTTCCACCACCCCACGATACACAACCTTTCATTCTGGGCATTCTCCTCATGTTTGGCGCAGAGAAATAAAGAAAGAAGGGGAAACACACCAACTTTCGCACCGACGCTTAATAGCACCCTACAAAAACACAAAAACAAAACAAAACACCAAACACCAAAAAACCAAACGCGCTGCAACCCAGTCACACCCGGGCGATTACGGCGCTGCAGGGTGCTGCTGTACGGTGGCTGGGGG
>JANZLQ010000055.1:4668949-4685147 GCA_026212715.1 Elanus axillaris
GAGGACGGGGGCGGGCAGGGTGGCGGCGCCGGGAAGGACCCGCCGGAGCTCCCGCGGGGGGCGGGCAGGCGGGGAAGAACGGGGGGGACGGAGGGGGAACCGCCTCCCCGCGACAGTCTCTTTCTCGGTCTACGCTCTGTCTCCCGCAGGCCGGGAGCCGCCCGCTACGCGCTGCCGCCTTTCGCCCGCCTCATCCCTCCCTTCACTTCCAGCCGCTCCGCCGCCGCCGCCAGCGCTCCGGCCACCGCCAACGACGACGACCGCGACGCCATCTTGGGAAACGCTACGCAAACGGCGTAGAGCCGCCGGGCGGGGGAGGCGGCGGCTGCCCCCTGCCTCTACACGGCGCGCCCGCCACGCAGACGGCGCAGCCCGGCTTCCAGAATCGCTCTCCCCTCCCCGACGCAGACAGCGCCACCACGCCTCCACCTCCTCTCTCCGCCTCGACGCGAGCCCTCTGCGCCAGCGGCGCGGCGCAGTCCGCCTTCGAGAATAAGGTGGCTGTTCGTAAGCCGCCGGGCGGCTGCGTGCTGGGGCGCCCTGGCATTTACGCAAAAAGCGCCGGGGCAGAGCCGGCCCCCAGCGCCCGCCGCGCACATGGCCCCGCTTTGACAGCAGCTCTACGCAAAGCGCGCAGACGCCGGGAAGGGAAGAATGCCCATCTTACGCAAGGCGGGGGGCGGCGGCTTACGCCAGTGGCGGAGGGCGGGTGCGGGGGTCCCATTGTACCCCGCAGGCGGGAGCGGAACAAAGCGGGGGGGGGGGGGGGTCGTCTTCTGCAAGCCGGGTGGCCTCAGCCCGGGAAGCACCAGCACGGAGCCACCTCGGGGTGGGGCGCACTTGCAGGACCCCCCCACACACACACACTATTGCAGCCGTTCCTTGCTTCCCACCGTGTGTATTTTTAGGCTTCAGGCTAAGGGCACAATTTCACCAGGCAGCCTGTAAGCCCCCAAACTGCACCCCAGGAGCCGATAATATCAGCATCGCCCCACTGCAGACAGCCACGTTTTGTCTCTGCTCTGCAACAGAAGTTGAAAATGGAGGGTAAATCCAAGAAGCTTTTACCATCTTCTGACTCGGTGCATGGGTGGAATAAAAGGCTCTTTGTCAGGTGTGGATCCCACTAGAGAGCACCCAGGGGGGACACCATCCAGAAAGCAGACACTATTAACAGCCCTGCCTCAGACCCCCGTCCCTCAGCTCAGGTGGCAGAACGCTAAAAAGCTTTGAGAGGGTGAGGATGGGATCTGTTCTTTGCCTCAAAGCTCCCATCCCAGGCTGGACAGACTGGCAGGTTAGGAGACTAGCAGATTAAAAATGTGGAGGTAATACTGCCCTTGTGGAAGAGTCTATTTAGACTGGGGTTCTTCACCCCAAAACAAAAGCATTTTTTACTTGCTCATTTGGATCGCCCCTCTAAATCTTCCCTTTAATGAGTCAAATATTCTTTTAGAAGAAAATATTTAGCATTTCATACCAATTGCTGCACGCTAAAATACTCCAAGGGATCTGAAGTAGTTGCTTAATTTTGCATGAAGCTAAACGTTTTGCTGAACACAACACTGCTTCCCAAACAGAATCACAACTATAAATGCATAGTAGCAAGTGTAAACATTAGCTCTATCTACACTGTAGGGTAAAATAACCAGAAACTTGAACAAAAAGCCCCAGTAGACCTGGACAACCCAGAAGCTCACTAGCAAAGTCAGAATAAAAAGAGCTTCATTAATGCATATTCCCATTAAAAGCTAGGCTGTAAAGTGCATTCTGGTTAAATCCAGTCACCTGGGATTCAGCAGGTTACTCTGGATTAGGTTTAGCTATATCATAACCTAAATATTTCAACAGAGGCAGACAGATCAGTTAAAACAAAGATTTGAAACACCTAGTCTCCCTACAGTGCCAACTCTCTCAGAAATAAACAAATAAATTAATAAATAACCTCAGGCCCACCATTTCCCCCACCCCAAACCAGGACTGGAATGAACTACCTTCTCCCTGGGTTAGTGTCTAGCACTTCTGTGGTATTAAGGCTGCTCCAAACAAGAAGATACCATTTACCAGGCTACAGAAACCCATTCCCAATTAGCACCACCCCATTATTAGATGGCGAGTGACATCTACTGGTCGGCTGCACACTGCAGGGGACCCTGGCCTGCACCTCCCTGCTCCAGCTCTGCTCAGCTCCAGACAGCAGGTGCTGTCACAAACATCCCTTCTTTCTTAAGCCAGAGTTAATTAACCCAGTGATTTCAGAACTGGGATACAGGAAATGCTCACCTGCCTGCACAGACTGTGTCGGATTCACAGAGGGCCTCTGGCTGACACAGCTGAACTTGTCAAATTTTCTGTCTGCAAAATAAAATTGTCTCTCAGCCTAGCTTTACTGCATTATTGGGAATTACTAGAAATGAGTGTCTTCCTGGGCAGAGGAAGAAAAACTGCCTCCAGCGCTCCTGCACTGCCATGAACCAATGCTCCTCATTCCTCCATAAGAATCATCTCTACACACTAGCAAAACCCTACGTCACTAACCACCAAACCTACAAAGTTCCTCTTCTACAACCAGTTTTCTAATCACAAGCTATTCCACTACTGCTGTTACACATGCCAAAGATTTGAGTCACCTCTCTGCTATGTGAGCTGTAGATTTATGCACTTAAAGAAGACACAATGATGCAACCCAGGTGGCATTTTCACCTATTTTATTATACACAAAACATGAGCAGGAAGTTCTACTGAGGAGGCTGACCACGTCCACGACCAAATCCACCTCTCTGCAACAGAAAAGGAAGAGCATTAGAAGTCACCATATTAAGGAAGTGACAGCAGCAAATACACAGCAGCAAGAACCGCCAACATCATAAAAGAGCTAGCCTTCTTTCCTACCTGACACAGGTTAACCTGATGAGCAATACTAGGAACAAAATCAAGCCACCCTATAGCCAGCTCTGTGGATCATGTCTAAAACTCTTCTATTTCTGACATATAAAATCATGCATTTCTTCCAGAGAGATCAGCTTGCTTCTCTAATGTGTCACTGGCTTCCCATCACAGCAGCAAGGCCATCATGTAGTTTCCCCAACAGGAATGCAGCGAGCTGGGCATAAGGGGTAACAGTTGCCAGCCTCTCTTACACCATCAGAGCCAAATACCTAACCCCAGCTGGCATACCTGAGAAACACCACACTGAAGAGCATTGCAGATATGACCTATCCACTTTCTCCTAAACAAAGCCTCAATAAAGGAAGCAAATCTTGAATGCAAATACTCACAAACTGGAATTCAGTGGCTGCTCCAGCACCAGCCTCAGCCTTCTTGTCAGCACCAGCTGAAGAGAGAGAAGAATGAGTTACTAACCAAAGAATCCACTCCCCAAGTACAGCGCTCCTGCTTGGAATCAAAGGTTTGCAATCAAAGATGACTAAAACTGAGGCGAAATACAGCAAAGCGAAATAGCTATTATTGAGACTGTTGGAGAGTTACTGAACCCACCCCAGAGAAAATCCCACAGTCCAGCTTGACAAGATTCAAGAAAAGAATCATATCCATCAGCAGATACAGATGAACTCTACTGCGTAAATGCCTAAGCTACACCAAGAGTCTAATTTTCCCCTTTCCTTCTTGAAAGGAGGCCAACACTGAAGCTAATTGTCCCAAAGAGATAAACTGCACAAAGAGCAAGGTTGGCCTGATATTCATACAGCAACATGACGGACACTCACGTGGAACGGCACTGCGTCTGTACGTATCCCTGTCAGCTTCTCCCCGAGTAAGACGTGCAGGGCGTTCACCTTCCAGACCTGAAAGTAAAAAAAGCAACATCAAATACATTCCTTACCCAGGACACAAACAACTCACTTCATGGGTGACCCTGCGTCTCAAGGCAGAAAAAATCCCTCCAGTTAAGCATGACATCAACCAGCAGAGCTGCACCTTAAACAGCTCAGTGTATATAAACCTGAACAAAAAAGCAATACAAGGAAAACATCCCTTTAAGGGTGAAACCTGCTGAAGTGCACCAGCTTGTGCTTGGGTTGAAGTTAAATAATGTGAAAAATGGATTTACAGCATCATTTCAACAGTCTCCTGGCCTTCAAACAAGAGCCAAAAATTAACGATGATAAAAAAAAAATCAGAATACAGGGAATCCATCATGTCCGACAAGCTTGTTCGTAGCTAAGTCACAAACTGCATGACATTCTGATCCCAACCTAAAATACAGCTACACTATCAGTATCACAAATCCTCCACAATGGAATAGATTAATAAAATTAAGAGCAGATTATCTATGTAACAGCAGATTAATATCAGACAGAACACTTGCAGGAAAGAAACAGATGTGGTGGAACTGCCAGCCTTTGTGCCACTCTTATGCGGTTTGCCCTCAGCATCAAAGATGAAATACACTCCCACAGCACCAGGCCAAGGTCTTCAAGCCCAGGCAGCAAGACACATTTAAGAGCAGTTGCTGCCTGATGCGCCACAGTGCACTACTAGCAGTCTCAAGCACACTGCAGGAAAACATGAATCATGCATTTCTACACGCTTGATTTATACTATAGGCACTAGTTTTCTCTTACAAAAAACAGTTCTTATAATAGATACTTTTATTATAAAGAGAAACTTTGTGCAACTGATGTGCAAACAGATCAACTTATCCTACAAGCACTTCTACGTCCTTCCCTTCTGTCAGGTTAAACCATTATATCCCCTAGCCAATGGATTTATTTTCTTTAAACTTTGTATCTGTCCAGCCTTATTTCTTACAGTCCAATTACATCTGTAACAGCAACACAAACTGCAAATATCAGATACACAGTAGTCCAAAACCTGCTTTAGACTAACTGTTCCACCCTTTGTACCAAGCCTTACTTGAGAAAGTCGGTAGCACTGCATGAAAGTACCAGAAAAGGCACCAAAACCCCAAGAGGTCAAGCAAGACCTGTAAGCTTGGATTCTGCACCACCATCCACACACCCCTCTGCAACTCCTACTCCTCTGCAGCCTAAGGCAGGTAATCCACGGAGAAACAGCACAGAAACCGACAATTTATGTGGCCCTACCAGCTAATCCTACCAAGGTGTGGACTGAATGAGGTCACTGGCACTGCACTGAAAAGGGCTGTGATACTGCAAAGTGAAGCTTCCTCACCACAGAAACCCTGAACACATTTTAGCCAGGAACTATAAGCCCCACCCTCTCATTACATATGCAGTTTCTTCAGCTGGCTGGATAAACACAGCATCTAAAGAATAAATTTGATAACATCCAATGATACTCAGAGATCAAGGAAACCATCATCTTCCTAGTTTCAATGCAATTCTTTCCTTTGAAGCAGACGACGCTACAGTTTTGTTAGGCTAAAAAACAAGTTGCAGGAGATGCAGGTGAATTCCTCAGCGCCCCATGCCCACAGCTGCCATCCCCAGTCCTTGGGGACGGGATGCAATGCAGCTCACAAGCAGGAAGAGTGAACTCCTACCATCTACCAGAAAGAGCTTTGTCATGCAGGACTCCTCTGTCACAGAGCGAGATTTGGTTTAAGGGCAGGACAACATCTACAACATTATTCTTGGTAGACACAAGAGGCAACTCCACACAAGGCAGAAGACCCACCATGTCCTGCCTTGAGGGAGAGGAAACCATTTCTTGCCCCTAGAGACAGGGCAATGCTGTCCTGCCGACCACAGTTGCAGCAACTTTCTCCCTTCTAAGTTTCCAGAAGTTTTTATCTCCCCAAAGATCTTCTGGGCAATTCTATAGTCTGTCTTCGGCACTGTGGTGTTTCTTCTCTACTACTGGACAAGAAACCAGGAAAACCAAGCAGAAGGGATTTTGCAGAGCATTTCCAAATACATACAAGCAATGTAACCATCCCTTCTCATTCTGAATTATTAGCCTGGAACACAGTAACCTCAGAACTGAACCGAGGGGCACAGTGGCTTCAGCACATTCACCTAAAGTTTATTTATACTGCACTATTATATGACTCTGCTCACCACAAAGGCTATCAAAATGGTTCACAAGACATTCACAGGACAACACCAAGCACCCACAAGGAAAAAGCATAGCTTCTGCCTTGTGTGGACTAGAGAGGCAGGTCTGCAACCCAAACTTTATTATTTAACATTGCTATTTGCAACCAGAGAAGAATACCTTCTGGAAATACGTTTCAGCCATCTGCAAGTGTGTCTACAATGCATTTTGCAGGGAGGCACCTGCGCAGAGGCAGCTGTGGGCAATCTGAGAAGTCAGCATCAGCAGCACATATGTTTGCATGACCAGTATCTCCTGCACTTTGGGGTATGAAAAACCCACCAAGAAAAAAATCAGAACTACAAGCCCAACATACCACATGTATTTGTTGTAAATCTTTAAAAAAGCGAAGGCAACTTTAATAATCTGACTTGCTTAACAGCATGTTAAGTGTACGTGATAAAGCCAGAACTGTGGTTATCCAACTTGACCATAGGTACCACAGCTGAACCCCCACATGAAGTACAATCAGCACCCAGGCTTAGTTTTTGCTTTTAGTCATCGAATCCTGTGCCCACGTGCTACACCCAAATTCAAGTTCACTGCCTATTTCAGCAATCCTAGCCAAGGCCACTCAGTTTTCATTCAGCAGCCTCCCAGGTAGTTGTTCTAAGGATAACTCAGCCAGAGACAAGGTTCTCTGTACCTGCTGGACCAAACCAGCACCACACACACTGTCTCCCTGAGGAAGAACTGCAGCAGGCTCTTTGCAAAAGACAAGAACAGTTTTTTAAAAGCTCCGGCAGCTACAGACATCCCCCACCTCAGACCTCAGCCACATCTGGGCACCAACTGGTACCTTGATCCAGAGCCTGTGGTTTCAGAGTGCCTGCCCTCAGTGATTCCAGGCACTCGCGTTACCAGAGAAGGCCAAGTCCCACACTCAAAGCGTTTCTCCCAGTCAGTCTTTCTTTAGCCCTCTGCAACTTTTCAGTAGGCGAGCAGCCATCAAACCAGTGCCAAATACAAAACCAATAAACCTACACACGTCTCCTTGATCTACTCATGTTTATACATCCAAAAATCACAGCAACTCACACCAGTCTGTGCTGGAAGCTGACATTCAGCTCACTGTCCACCACACCTGTGCTAACACGTTTAACTTTGTGCCCCACTTCCTCCTGCTGACTCGGCCGTCACCTCTCAACCACCACTTACCTTTGGGCCGTGGTCTGCCAGTCTCCGGGCGGCTCCGGCGCAAGGTTGCAGGGACGATCTCAGGGGGGAGGTGAAGGTAATCACGGAGGTACTGGATGCCCTCGTTGGTCAGATACCAGTAGAAATGCCTCCACGCAAACTGCTCTTTCACATAACCACGGGATTTCAGAGACTAGAGAGAGAATTCTTAATTATTTCATGTACAACCCTTATCATCATTCAACATCTCTGATGAATACCTTCACCAGATGCTTTTATGAACATAAGAGCTTATTTGGGTTACGTGGGGAATAAAAATTTAGGAACAGTAAAAGTTCACAGGCGCAGGACAAAATTACAGCATCATTCCCATTCTGCAAGAAAATACAAGGCTACTCCTCACAGAGGTATCATAGCTTCAAAAATGGAGCCAGAGATGTGGATCCACAAAATAATAACCTTCTACAGTCTGTGGGGCACCATAACTCAAAGAAGAAATAGCAAAAATCAGGAAAATGGGGAAATAACTGTAATATGAAAGAAACGGAAAATGCAAGGCAACATTTGTTTGATAACGGCTGATGATGTTTATTCATAAGTACACAACCATCTTGTGTGCCCAGACCCCAGCTGGCTGGCAGCCTGGCCCTCACCTCCATACCTGCATGGCTTTCATAACATGGAGGTTGGGCACGTTCTTGTCAACGAGCTCGGGGTGCTTTGGCATGTGGACATCTTTCTTGGCCACCATCACTCCCTCCTTAAAAAGGAGTTCGTAGATGGCAATTCGGTTCTTCTTGGGCATCAACATCTAAACAAGAGATAAGCGGCAGATGGTAAATACCACTGATTTAAAAAAAGATGCATTCAGGAGTCTACCAGAAGTAATAAAATAACAACAGTGCTCGTTTGTACAAAAAGCCTAACACGTAAGTAACATGCCCCAGCTCCTGTCTCTTAGCTAAGAAGAACTTTCTGAACTACTTTTCAACACCTGAGCTGCTGGGCATCCCTTCCCATTGCTTTCCTGCGAAGGAAAAGTGAGCAGTCCAAACTTTTGATCATTAACATTAACTCACATCACCATCTTAAAGACTGTAAACTAGCTGATGTCAGTCAAAACAAGAGACAAGCGCTGACACAGGTGGGGCAGAGGCACAGCTCAGGGTAAAGGCACCTTTCAGCTCTACTACTGGTGCCGGGAGCCTGAGAACACTTGGGCTGCTGTTGTTAATTCACACTTGACTCAGGAACCGAAGAAGCCTCTCACACTCTGCCCTCAGAGCCGGGAGCTGATCCTGGCAGCACAGGACCACACCTGAGGCCCACAAGCCCGCACTGGAGCCGCACTGGCTCTATTGTGCCCCAGCGAAGGGACTCTCTGCCCCGGGCGATGCTTCCCGACACGCCGAGCCCGGGAGTGGGACACTCTGGCCCGAGCAGCGAGGAACAGCAGAGCTCCCGGTACTCGGGGCACTACGACAGGCACGGAGCTGCTGAGCGGCAAGGCACCCTCGCCAGCCGTAGCCCCGAGCAGGGTAGAGCCCGCTGCCGGTCCGGGACCTCTACCACGGGAGCGTCTGGGGGGTGGAAGGCCCCGGTGTCACCGCTGGGAACTTAGCGGGGCTCCCGCCACGGCTCGTCCCTGCAGCCAGCGGGGGGAGCCTGGAGCAGCCACTCCACCCCAGGGCCCTCCAGCCCGAGGCCTGGCCCCCCAGTAACGGGACCTCCCCGCGGCCTAGTATCCCCCGGTCTCTCCCGCCCCGCAAACTCAGGTCTAGATCCCCCCCACTCCGGAAATGCCCCCGAGGGGGCCGGGCGAGGGCTCCCCACCACTGCCTAGCAGCGGCCCCCAGGACGCCGGCCCGGGATGGCGCCGATGCGAGACCGATACGGGCCCAGAGCACAGCCTCACCGTGACGGCGGCGGAGGGCCCAAAAGCAGAAAGGAATACGCATGCGTCGCGCTGCCGCTTCCGGCCTCCCGAAGGCCCCCCTCCTGCCGGTGCGGGTGCCAGCGGCGCTGCCTGAGCGCGAAGCGAAGGCCCCTCCAGCCTGGCCTGGAGGTGCCTTTTGCAGTGCCTGATGGGAAATGTTACCGCCGCCTCGGGCAGCACCAGCATCTTGTCACACACCGCACCCTCCCACTCGTGTCACATCCTCACCCCCACCCCAGCGTGGCCCAGGGGACCGACACCCGCGCCGACCCCGACACCCCCCACACCCCCATTTGGGAGGGGAAGGGGCTCTGCAGGCAGGCAGGGAGCCCAGGCCTGTGTCCATGCTGGGGCACAGGTGACATCCCCACACGGCCCGAGTAATGGCCGGGCTGTCCCCAACCGTGGGACACTTTCTGATCCTACCCCGGGGGATACCAGGGTGATGACACCCCCCTCCAGTTCCCCCGAGCACAGCTTCCTTCCCCTCTGCCCCGGGCAGGTGCTCCAAGCTGGACACTGGTGGCCATTTTGGGTGGGGGGGTCTCGCTCCCCTGCTTTGAGGCCAGGAGAGTGGCAGGGAGCCTGGGGCCACCAGTGCCCGGTGGTCTGTCGTGGCATCCCATCCTGTCCCGTCCCACTGGCAGTGCCCTTTGGAGCTGGGCTGTAAAGTCCTGGCTGGGGTCCCAGGGAAGACACGTCCCCCACACCCAGGCTGCTCCCCGCCGGGCTCACACCCCGAGCAAAGGGCTCGGCACTCGCTGGAAGCACACAAAGTCCTCTTTGCACCCCAAAATGCCCCGCCAGGAGATGGGGGGGGGGGGCACCTGCAGCTCCCCTGCCTGCAGCCCCCCCAGACTGGTTGCAGGGGGGGTGTGCCGTGGCCTCAGGCAGGGTGCAATGGGGGGGACCAGAGCTGTGCAATGTCCCCCCCACAGACCAGGGCTGCTCCTGCCCTTTTTAGAGGTTTGAACACCCCAAGAGTGACGGGAGCTGGCTCTCGCAGCCAGCGGAGGGGAGATGTCCCCGCTGCCCCCTGCAAACACCCCGGATCCGGGGGGGCTTTGCCACATGGCACCCCCTGACCCCCTCCTCTGGATGGGGAGAGGAAGGGAGGCTGCGAGCAAACGCTTCCAGAGGAAGGGAAGAGAAGAGCAGGAGGGGACGAAAGCACACGGAGGAGCACGGGGAGGCTGGGGACCCCCCGCCACCACCACCAGCCGGGCCACGCGGGGCTCCCAGCTTATTCCCATCCGTCTCCGCAGTCGTGTGTTTTCACCTTGTGCGGCCAAGGAGTCGTTACGCCGGGACAGCGATTGGTTGGCTAAAAATGCCTCCCTAATCTCCATGCTGATCTTTACCCCCCTCCTCCCCATCTGCCGTGACCTTCCAGCCGATGTGCAGAGCCAGCCCCGGCAAGAGGCAGCCAGCCCTGCTCCACCAGCGTCCCCACATCCCAAAGGTACTGCCATATGGCTCCTGGCACATTTGGGGCTGACCTGGCTCCCGGCGAGGCGGGAGGTTGGCGTGGGTGGGTTGGCTGGGGCTTGCCGCGTGAGGGTTGCCAGCATACGGCAGGTGACAGCGGCAGTGGCCCCAGGTGGCAGATGGGATGCTCGAGGCTTGGTGTGCCATGACAGTGCCGTCTCCCCCAGTCCCCTCCGGTGGTCCCTGGCCAGTGGTGGGTTTCAAATGGGTGTCCCCCCGAACCGTGCCGGTGGTTGCATGCTGGGAAAGGAAACCTGCTTTGGCGGAGCAGGTCCCTGACCCATTTTAAACAATATCCAACTTCTGCCATATTGTGCTGAGTGGGGCTCACCATCTGCCTCCAGTTCCCCCCCCCCCCCCAATTTCAGGTTCACCCATTTTTCCTGGCTTCGCGGCGTCTCTGGCAGGGTGGGAAGGCAGTCTGGGTCCCGCAGGTCGCTGCCCAGCTGCCTGCACCTCCCAGGGGAGCTGGGGACTGGTGTGAAGTGGCAGTGAGGCACAGGGCTCTGGCAGGGGTCTGGCAGGGGTCTGGGCAGGGGTCTGGCAGATGGCTCAGCTTCTGGGGGCTCATGAGACGTGACACCACAGGGCTGGTGGGATGCAGCATGCACCAGCCCTTGCACAGTCTCTGCTCTGCACACTGTGCCTATTGCCCCAATAGCACACTCAGGCACCTGCTGCACCCAGGGCTCCCCGGTGGCTTCCAGGGGGGGCTGCTGGCCCCACACACTGACCGCAGGGCCAGGGATGCACCAGGGCCACGCTTGCCCTGCCATGCTAAGGGCTGGTAGCTCCGGGCATGGGGTCGCTCCAGCCCCCTGTGGATTGCACAAGGGAGGGCTGGGGCCACAGCTGGGAAAGCCTGCGGTTGGGGGGGGCTGACAGCAACCATGCTTGTCTTCCCCACCCGCCACCTCCCTGAGATGCGTTTGGCATCATCTTACCCAGTAAGAAACACAGGCTCCTGCTCCAAGCCCTGCGGTCGAACGGGTTCAGCCCCTGCCCAGCTCCCGGGTGCTCTAGAGCTGAGCTCATGGCAGAGACCCCCATGAAGCTCCCTAATCACGTCAGCTGCAGGCCCCGGCACCGCCTGAGCAGCTGGCAGAGAGCTGAGGCTCTGCAAGGCAGCTTAGGCTGAGCCCAGGCACTGCTGGGGGGCTCTGCCTTCCCAGCTGCAGGCAGGGGCCAATGCTCAGCCCCCCCCCAGCCCACATTTGCCCCAGGGTGTGAGCTCAGAAGGCACATGGGGCAATAGAGCTGTGATTTTGTGGCTGTGCTAGGTTGAGCAGGGTGGTTGGAGGGACCACTGCCTGCCCCAGGAAGCCGGAGGGAGCAGAGGGGTCCCTGCAGGGTGCACAGGGCTGGGGGAGGCTCGTACCGACCTGGGGGTTGTGCCTGTGCATTTTGTGCCCAGCAGGCAGAGCCGGAGGCAGGTGCAGCCCTAGGGCAGGAGGGGCTGATGGATGCAGCACTTCCTGAGGCACATGGAGCTTCTTGATGCCGTTCTAGGGCTTTAATACTATTTTGTCACCTTGTTTCTTCCTCTCTGGGAAAGCAGGGATGGAGCTGGGGGGAGGACCCCCCCCCGCCATGGTACAGGGCAGCCCCCAGGATGCTGTGACACTTGCAGCAAACCCTGGGAGAAATGCATCGCCCAGCTCGTCCTATGGAGCAGGAGAGCTGCCCCTTGCCTACCTCATCCTGCCACCCTGCCCACCTCTGCCTACATCTCCTCTTTGCTGCTCTTGCACCTGCCTTGGAAATGGCAAAGCAAGCACTTTGCTAAATGGATTAGAGCTTCCCTGGCAGCCTCTTGGGCTGCTCCTGCTTCCCTCGGCCCCCGCACCACCTTACCCGGGCAAACCCAATCCCTAAGCCAAATATTTGGGGCAAGGCCATTGCCACAGCACAGCTGTACCGGCCACGGGACCGCACTGCTGGCCCCAAACAAGTACTCGGTGCCATACTGCGGCTCCCACCATACCTGACCCCAAAACCGCGGCTGAAGCCCTGAGGGTCCTTCCTACCTCCCGGGATTTTGTGTTCCCATTGCAGAAGCCCAGAGAAAACTGGGGAATTCATCAGCCACTGGCTCTGCCACTGCTGACAGTGCTGACCCTGCCCTGGGGTCTGCATCGATCCATGACCACCCCGTAGCTTGCACTGGCCCCCTCCTCTCCCACCTCTCCCCAGGGTGCATGGCTGCTGAAGGGGCTGCAGCAGGATGGGAGCTGGATTTAACTGTAAAAGGATTGAGGAAGGCAAGCCTGGGCAGCTGGCAGACATCGATTAGTGACGTGCACAGGGGCAGGGCAAGAAAGGGAAGAGAACATCAGCACCGGCAAAGTGCGTCTGCACCAGAGCCACGTCCTGCAGCAAGCCAAAGCCTGGGTTTGGCTCCATGTGGGATTCCCCTTGCTGGAAATCCCACGTCCCCAACCTTGCTGGTCCCCCTGGCTGTGCCAGGAGGCAATGCTGCCAGGGCTGGGATGGAGCTGCGCTCCTCCGGCACAGCTCAGCAGGAGCAGGAGACCTTAGTGAGTGGCTCTGCCCAGGGTCAGACTTTGTCCCCGCAGGGCAGGCAGCCCGGCTGGTGTTTGTGCAACGCCTTGAAGGCAAACACAGGACCTTGCCGTGTTTCTGCAGATGACTCTTGGAGAAGGAGAGGCCACATCCAGCCAGCAGCTTTCCGGAGGGGCTGAGACAGCATCTGGCTGCCCTCGGCATGGCACAGCACAGTGGGGGAAGGAGGCAGCAAGGCCCCAGCACTGCCGTCACCGTGGCCATGGGCAATACGTATGGGCTCCTCCCAGGCAGCTGCCTGCACTGAGCTCCATGCAGTTCCCCAGGAAAAATGGAGCCTTTATGTCCTGTCCCTGGCCCCTTCCTCGGAAGAGCTCGGAGGATGCCCCCAGGGCCCGTTATGAGCAGACAAGAAGGGGATTGTTTTGGTGGGAGCTGTGTTTCTGGCAGCACCTGCCCTGTGCCGGGGCCCTCCACAATGGCTGCCTTTCTGCGTAACTGCTGCAGAGCAGCCAATTATCCTCTGCTGCTAATTAGAGATGCAAAATAGCCCTGTGCTTGCATTCTCCCAGCAAGCCCGAGAGGGCTCCTGGGGCCGGCAGCACATCTATGGCAGAGGCACAGCCTGGGCATGGGGCAAGCACAGGGGCACTGGCCCCATCTGCGTCCACAAGCTCCAGCTCATGCTCCTCTCTGCCCCCGGCATCAAGTGGGAAGGGGCAGCGGGACGCCAGGAATGGGCTCGGGAAGAGCAGGATGCCAGGACCCCTCTCTGCCCTCATCCCCAAGCAGCCTGCCCTGGAGCATCCATAGGCTGGGGGCTATCCTGGCCAGCTCAGCAGAGAGCACCGTAACAGGGGGCTCTGCCATGATTTAGGAAATGCATTTTCTTTTCCTTGCTAGGGAGGTAGATGGGAGCAGGCCATGCTTGAAAATCCCCCCCTGATTCATGCAAAGGCTGGCACTCATGGCTGGGTGATGGGCAGAGCGGCGGATAGCTAGTGGCATTTGTCTCCTCTCCTGCCCGCACTTGCTGCGCAGGCAGGCTGCTGGCAGCCGCAAGAGCATGGTGTGGGCTAATTTGCTTTGCTTCTCAGTTTGCTGTGGCACTCGAAGAGCCATAATTTCAGAGCGGCAAGTGGCCCAATAAATCAGGGCTTATTTCCTGCCAATACTGGCTGCTGCTTCCCACAAGGAAACTCATTTTACAGGAGGGGAAATTTCTTACCACGGGAAATAGTAAGCGGTGGGATAGCGAGAGCCAGGGAAAAGTTTGTTGTGGCCAAATTTTTGGTGATGGAACCGGCTGACACTCATTGTGGGAGCCTCGTGCTGTGGAGGCAGGGCTCCTGCCTGCTACCACCACCGAGCAGCCCGAGCTGCTGGGGAAGGAGACATGGGTCAGTCCTATCTGCATGGACCACATCTGCCACAAAGCTGGTGGCTATGGGCTGTTAGCACTGGGAATGCCCCCCAAGTCACTGAGGTCCACCACGCCCCCCAGTCACCCTCCCGGAGAGCATTTGTCACCCAGTGCTTAACGCCAAGAACATCTGCTCCTCTGCAGCGTGGATGCTGTCAGGGCAGAAGGCAGCTGGGACAACCCACCGGCGCTGCAGCGACCCTGTGCTGAGAACTGCCAACTCATTGCGTGCAAGGATGATGACCAGTTAAACAGCACCCTCCAGTTCCTCGCCCTGAAACACCAACAGGCAAAGTTCCCCCAGCACCTGCAGGAACCGCAGTCTGTCCTCGCTCCCGTGTCAGGATTGGGGAGCATTACATTGCTTGGGTCTCGCACGCCGGTGGCCAGCTGCAGCCGGGCATGAAATATTTTGGGGGCCTTTCTGTCTGGTCATGAAGTGGGAAGACACGCTTGGATGGCACGAAGCTGGAAGGAGCCGGAAGGCAGGCAGGATGGAGAGCCCCACGGAGCTTCATTAAGCAGTCGAAGGTGCCCATTAGGGGAAAGCTGAGCCGGTGTCAGAGGCCAGCGGAGCCTCCCGGGACCGGGTCGCATTCTCTGGGCAACCCGATCCTGGCGGCAGCGGCCCGACAGCCTCATTACTGCAGCTTCTGCGGGCGGCTTCGGTTACTCGGCTGGAAGCGCGCATCTCCTGCTGGCTTTTAATTTCCCTGACATCACCCGTGAGCTGGGAGAAATGCAGGCACGGTGCATTTGGCCAGTTGAGAGGGGGGGCAGCCTGTTGCCACCCCCACCTGCATCCTCCGGGCTCCCCGACAGCCCCGGCCGTGGGCTCCAGCCTGGGACACACATCCTGTGATAAGCCCCGGTGACCCCAGGCACAAGCCCCTGGGCTCTGGAGGAGGCAGATGGCAATGGGGAGGGAGCTGTCCCGCTCTGCTCCCTGGCCTCAAAGAAGCTTTAGGGGGGTGCAGCCCCCGTCACCCCCTTCCCCAGCTCCGCTTTTCCCAGCTCGGCCAGGTGGGAAGGACTGTTTCTGCTTCTCCTGCCAGCCTGTTCCCAGCTGGCACATTTGGCAAGGAGGCGGCACCGGCTGCCTCTCTGAAGGCATTTTGGGGTGTTTGTTTCTGCAAAAGCTGCGACTTAGTCCTAAAAACCTCCTTGCAGCCCCTTCCCAGGACCCGCGGAGGTGGCAGAGCACCCGGGGCAGGAGAGGAAAGATCTCATTGCTCTGTCCCGTCCTGTGCCGGAGGGCTAAGGACCCAAGGAGCAGCAGGACGAGGACCTCCCTGCGTATCCCCACTCAGCTCCCCAAAGAGCCTCCCCAGCAGCACAGCCCGGGGCTGGGGGGGGGGGGGGGGGCAAGGAGCCCGTTCGTGGCCCTAACGAAGCCCTGCAGTGACAAGCCTCGCTGCTGGGGCCGGACACCCACATGCACCGGGCCTCAGGCTCCTGGCACCCCACCGCCTCCCCCATCCCCACGCCGCAGCACCCCGTGCAGTGGGGTAAGCCCTGTCCCTGGGTGCTGAGCACCCACCCGGCACCGGGAGGGGGCGGGGGGGGGCCGGTAACTGTCCTGTGCCCGGGGTGAGGGGCTCAGCATGGCCCCGGTGGGGACAGCAGGGGGGGGGGGGGGGGCTGGCGGC
>JANZLQ010000055.1:4689846-4700357 GCA_026212715.1 Elanus axillaris
GGTGGGTGCTGTGGGAGCAACCCAAGGGCACGCAGAGGCAGGAGCTGGGACACACTTCGCCGTCGCTCAATGCCAAACATTTTGTGGCTTCTCTCTGGCAGCTTCATGGAAACGTAGGGCTGGGGGTAGGGGGGGGGATGAAGCGGAGCCCCCTTGGCCGAGGGTGCCCAAGCAGCAGCACATGGCTGGGGCTGGCAGTTTGCCACGACGCGGCTCGGCCGCCGGCACTGCGGGCGCTGGGCATCACCGCCAGCCGCCTTGATGTGATGCGATGGGCTGCGCCGGCGGGGCCAAGGCGGCGGGCGAGGGGCCACCGTACATGCTGTGCAGTCAGCCGGGGTGGCCCAGAGTGGCGGGGGGCACAGGCGTGGGCGTGCGAGGATGGTCGTGCATGGGGGGTACGTGGTAGGAGAGCGGCAGCGTTAGCTGGGAAGTGATGCAGAGCCAAAAATAACCCCCAGGGCCGTGGATGAGACCCGGTAATGGTGAGGAGCAGGAGCTGCGGCAGCCATGTCCCGCAGTGCCCCACAGCCCCGGCTCTGCCGGCTTGGTGGGGTCAGCTGGGGCCGGCTCAGGTACCCGTGGGTCCCAGGGTACCCCCAGCCATGGGTGTTCTCCCTCCCCAGGGTTCCTGTGCCACCCCCGGGCAAGGCTGGAACTGTCACCCCAAGGGTACCCTTGCCGTGCCAGCGCAGCCTCTGCAACAAAACAAAAAACCAGAGACCAGAGGCACAAAGACCCCGGCTGCTGAGTGCTGCACCGTGCCCAGGGCTTGCAGGAGGGGTGGCCAGACGTGGGTAGGGGTCCCTCGGGGGTTGTGCCACTGGGTGCCCTGTCACTGCTCTGGGTGCGCTGGGCCAGCCTGTGGGTGTTTGGGTCAGGCGCTTTCACGGGTGGGGAGGGTGGTGGGTGCCAGGCAGGCGCGGGCACCACGTGCTGCCCGCTGCGGGGGGACGGTGCTGGCTGCGCCATGGTCCCCCATCCATCTGCGTCTCGGCGGCTGAGCGAGGGACAGTCATGCGTTTATTTTTAACTGGCTAGGGAGGGCGGCGGGGATTGGTGCCTCCCTGGTTATATCACTAAATCCCTGCCAGGCCCTGTTAGTTCCAGCACAGCGAGCCCTGCACTGCGCTCCAGTAACTGTTTCGGTCCCCTGTCCTCCTGGGGCTGTGCCTTGCCCCAGCCCATGGGCTCCTCAGGGCCAGCTGTGCACACAGCTGGAGAGCATGGGCACCCACCAAACTGTTCCCCAGGGGTGGGCACCGGGGCACCAGGACCCCGTGCCCCCTAGCCCTGCCCTCCCACCCCATCACCCTCTCCCAGGTGCAGGGTGGGACACAGGTCTCCCGCTGCCCGCTCCATCTCCCCAAAGTGATGGTGCACAGGGACCATGGCCACATCCCACTCCCACAGCCCTTTTGGGGATGTGGCACGAGGAAACTGGGGCAGTTCACGGCCACTTTGTACCCATCCTGCTGGCAGATGCCATGTGGGACAGGCCCAGCGCTTTCCTGTGGAAGAACCGCCTGGATCTGGGGCAGGATGGGGATGATGACGATGCTCACAGCTACTGTGGTCCCCTCTCCATCCCCATCTGATGCCACCCACTAGCCCCCATCCCCAGCCATGGCTCCCGGCAAAGGGTTAAGCCATGCATCGGGGCCACGTGACGCTCCAGGGATACCGTTTTTCTGAAGATCAGGATGGATTAGGGTGGAATATTGGGTCGAGAATTTCTTCGGGCAGAGCTTCCCCCCACCCTGGCCCTGCCACGGCCTCTCGCCCCACGCCGTGACTCTCCAGGGACGTGTGGTGCCAAGCCAGGCCCCTGGCCGGTGAGCTCCCCATTGTGCTGCTCCCCCCAGTTCTCTTTCCCAGCACAGCCGGCTTTGGGGTGGGTTTGGATGGCACCAAGCAAGTGGCGCGTGGCAGGCACTGGAAGGGTCTGTGGGCCCAGACGTGGAATGGGCATCATCCTCATCCCTGTCCCCTGCAGATGGATGCTTGTGCTGCGGGCAGGAGGGATGGGGGTCCCCTGCTCACCCCCCTCTGCCATCACCCCTCCCGTTCTCCCCTCAGTGCATGAGGCTGGTGTTTGCCCGAGAGTCACCCAGCGCCCACACTGACGCCCAGGGCAGCGCTGGGAGCCATGTCGGGTTCCTACGACGAGTCGGCAGCAGCTGCAGAGGAAACAACTGACAGCTTCTGGGAGGTGAGTCCTGGCCATTCTCTCCTCCTGCGGAGCCCCTGCCACCATCACTGCATCCCAGGGTGTCCCCTGGGCTGGGGGGGGACAGTGCTGCCCTCCTCTCCTGCAGCAAGCCCTGCCTCCGGGCATCCCTGCTGCAGTGGTTCCAGAGTCTGAGCCAGCTCTGTTAGAGGTCTCCACCTCGGCAGTCCCCAAGGGGCACAGAGCGATGGAGGGGACCAAAAGGAGTGGGGTTTGAGCAGCCCCAAAGAAAAAGTTCCATCGCTGCTCCCCCAAAGTGGCTGGTGCCCCCCCCATCCCCACCCCAGGCCAGCTGGGGCTGAGCCAGGCAGCCTGGCCATAGCTCCTATGCCTGCCTGTCCTTGTCCCCATCCCCATCCCAGGTGGGGAACTACAAGCGTACGGTGAAGCGGATTGACGACGGGCACCGGCTCTGCAATGACCTCATGAACTGTGTGCACGAGAGGGCCAAGATCGAAAAGTCCTACGCCCAGCAGCTCACTGACTGGTCCAAGCGGTGGAGGCAGCTCATCGAGAAAGGTCCTGTGGCTTCCCCAGGGGGAGGGCCCCCCTCCCAGGACACCTGGGTCCCATGGGTCCCCATGCACCATCACAGCTTCCCCTGGTAGAGGTGGAGGGGGTAAGGGCTGTGGAGTGACACTCAGCTGTCCCCTCTGCCCCCCAGGTCCCCAGTACGGCAGCCTGGAGAAGGCATGGGGTGCCATCATGACGGAGGCAGACAAGGTGAGTGAGCTGCACCAGGAGGTGAAGAACAGCCTGCTGAATGACGACTTCGAGAAGGTCAAGAACTGGCAGAAGGATGCCTACCACAAGCAGATCATGGGAGGCTTCAAGGAGGCCAAGGAGGCTGAGGATGGATTCCGGAAAGCCCAGAAGCCCTGGGCCAAGAAGCTCAAGGAGGTGCGAGGAGAAGCACAGCATGTCCTGGGGCACCCGTGCCATCTCCCAGCTCCAGCTCTGGGTACCCGGTCCAGGCTGGGAGAGCTGGATGGCACCTCCCCACAGGCAGAGGGATGCTGTGGCTGCTACTCTGATGTCCTTTCTCTCTCCTCTCCACAGCTGGAGACAGCCAAGAAAGCCTACCACCTGGCATGCAAGGAAGAGAAGCTGGCGATGACCCGGGAGGCCAACAGCAAGGCAGAGCAGTCCAATACCCCTGAGCAGCAGAAGAAGCTGCAGGACAAAGTGGAAAAGTGCAAGCAAGACGTGCAAAAGGTACGAGCTGCTGCCCTGCTCTGGGCTCATGAGTCATCAGGCAGGGAAAAGCAGTGGAAATAGCCACCACGCCTCTTTCCGACCCATTCATTCCCATTTTCCCATCCCTGTGCTCCTGTAGAAGGGTGAGGACTTGCAGGCAGTGCTCAGAGGAGTGTGAGCAGAGCAGAGATTTACCCCTTTTACTGGGGCAAAGTCTCTCTGGCAACCAGACTGATTTCACCCATAGAGGTTCTTGCCTCAGTCTGGGCTCCCCAGCACGGTGGCCCACAAACCATACCCTCTCAGCACCCACAAAGGGCCTCTGAGGTGCTTGAGGTATAATGAAGGTACCCTCCTGCAACTTTGCAGACTCAGGAGAAGTACGAGAAGGTGCTGGACGAGCTGAACAAGTGCACCCCACAGTACATTGAGAGCATGGAGCAGGTCTTTGAGCAGTGCCAGCAGTTTGAGGAGAAGAGGCTCAGCTTCCTTAAGGAAGTGCTCCTGGACATCAAGAGGCACCTGAACCTGGCCGAGAGCAGCAGGTAGGTGCCTCCTGCACTGGCTGGGAAGAAAGTACCTACGCAAGGTCTTCTTGTGCTGCCTGGAAAGCAAACCAAGCCCTGGGGGGACCAAGTGTTTCCAGGACAACCCCTCCCCTGCAATACAAGGCAGAGGGATTTCTGGCCAACTTGATGGTCACTAAGAGGTACCAGAGCAGCCCAAGGGCTGTGTGGGAGCCTGGTGTCCCTCAGTGCCTTGTAGGAGGTGACACAACCTGGGCATGTGCCCATCCCAACCTGTCCCTGGTGCACACCGCTGGGGTCCACCCCTGCCTGCAGCACTCTGACCTATGTCTCTCCTCACAGCTACGCCAACGTCTACCGGGAGCTGGAGCAGACCATCCGCCTCTCAGATGCGCAGGAAGATCTCCGGTGGTTCCGCAGCACCAGTGGCCCCGGGATGCCCATGAACTGGCCCCAGTTTGAGGTGAGGCTGGGCACCCTGGCTGGGGTGCAGGCAGCCCTGCAGGGCAGCCGGGCACTCAGGCACCGGTTGTTCTGTGCTTGCAGGAGTGGAACCCAGACTTGACGCACACGATAACGCGGAAGGAGAAGCAGAAGAAGGGCGAGGGAGTGACCCTGACCAACGCCAGCAACACGGGCGAGACAGGGGCACTGGCAGGCGAGCGTGGGAGGTGAGGGCCAGCGGGGAGGGGAGACGCCGTGGGAAAGGCATGGCGTTTGCCTGTGCAAACATTACCAGTGCTGTGGGGACACGCAAGGGGATGCAGGATGTCCTTGGTGACAGCCACCACTCTTCTCTGTCTTCCCTCCATGTCTTGCTGGACATGTCATTACCTGGCAGTCCTGCTCACTGCAGCACCTGCTCCCCTGTAGCCTAGGGAAAGCCGCAGCATCCTTCCAGATGTCGGCAGCCCCCAGTGCCTGCCCACCCCACCATCCCCCTGCCCGCTCTGACGGCTCCTCTCCCTCTTTCCCACCCCACTCCAGCGTGAGCAGCCACGACCGTGGACAGACCTACAGCGCCGAGTGGTCTGATGATGAAGGCAGCAACTCCTTTAACACCAGCGAGGCCAACGGCGGCACCAACCCCTTCGACGAGGAGTCAGCAGGGAAGGGTGTGCGGGTGCGGGCTCTGTATGACTACGACGGGCAGGAGCAGGATGAGCTCAGCTTCAAAGCAGGTACTGTCCATCACTGGTGCCAGGTTGGCTGGGGCTCATCTGCTGGAGCTGCAGGTCCCTCACATTTTGGTGTGAAATCCCTCAAATAATTTCTGAGTTATCCCAGCCCTTCAAAAAGTTGAACTGGCAGAAAGGGGAAGGCACAAGCTGAGCCCAGACCCAGCTGGGACCGGAGAGATGGTGGGACAGGGCACATGAGGTCTCACGGGTCACCCCTTGCCTTTCTACCCTACAAACTGGCATGCTCAGGATCAGTCCTAGAAACCCCCAGCAGCTCCAGTCAGGGGAGAAACAGGGTGGTAGAAGAAGCTCCAACAGCTGCAGTGATATCTCCCCTTTCTACTTTCCTCTCCAGGTGATGAACTAACCAAACTTGGTGAAGAAGACGAGCAAGGATGGTGCAAAGGGCGCTTGGACAACGGGCAGCTAGGTCTCTACCCTGCCAACTATGTGGAGGCAATCTAAGTCTTGTGGTGTGCTCCTCGTCGCCGTCAGCAGATAAATCCACCCTCCGTTGTCTCCATCTCTCCACCAGCCAACCAGCCATTTTGCTGTCTGGTCCTTCACTCCTCACAGTTAGAGATTCAGACATATTTTCCGACCAAGCTTTTATTTTTTTAAGAGTTGTCTCTGAAGAGTATTTTGCATAGTCGCTTTCTTCTTCTTCTAAGATAACGTGAAGCGAAAGATGACGTTGTCTGTTCATCTACGTTAGTTGATTTTTTTTCTGAGCGAAAAGCTGATACCTCAAGATCTTAAAGCCCAACCAGTGAGAGCTCCTGATTGGTTGGTTTTTAAAGATACTGCAATCATGAGCCGCCTTCTGATTGGCCGGAACTGTTCCAAAATGCACAGTGCTGAAGCTCCTGGGACCAATCAAATTCACCCCCCAAAAAGTGAAAGGGATTGGAGTCTGACTCAATTTTTTTTTGGTGTTTCTGCATTGTTCTCCCCAGTTCATCCTCCCTCTCTGAAGGAAGGAGATGAACGTCTCCTCCTGCCCCACAGCCACCTGGCCCCATCCGTGGGCATGTCCCTGCTCACGGGCAGGGCTGGTGGCAATTGATGCCCAGGCAAGGTGGGACCAGCCCTACCATGGAGGTCCTCAGCTTCCTCCTCCTCCTCCTCCTCCTCACGACCTGGCTGTCAACATGTCTGGAGTTGGTGGAGGCTCCTGAGCTGATGGTCCACATGCACTACAGGGAGCAGCATCGCCCTTCACGAGGGCAGTTATCCAGCGCACACCAGATCCAGGGTGAGAAGGCCCTAAAATGCTGTTTGGAGAAGGACCCACCACAACCCAATGCTGCTGGAAGCACCTTCATGCCCAGCCTGGGATAGCAGGCACCAGCTGGGATGCTGCTGGGGATGGTCCCCATCCAATTCCCTTCCTGAAGAGAGGCGGGAGCAGAGCAGGGATGAGGGATAAGCGACATCCAGCCTTGCACGACGCTGGCAGGAGCTGCAGCCAGCCGGAGGATGAGGAGGGCTTGGTGCAGGCAGCAGATCCTAGCCTGGGTAGCAAAGCGGCTGCCTGGCAAAGACAGCTGAAAACAAGATGCACCAAAGCAGGGCAACAGCCACAGGCTTTGCCCTTTGCTTTTCCCTAAGGGGCTCTACCCTTCCTGCGCTTGGCGTCTGCAACCAGCCACAGCGTGGACAGGACCCCCTCAGCACCCATGGGCGCTGCCACCCAACATGGTGACCCCAACCCCTCTGCCCTGGGCACATTTGCCATCCCGAGCTCTTCCCTACAGGTCATCCCTCATTTTTTACCATACCATCGCCCTCAGCAGCATCGATGCCATCATCTTCTTGCACGCTCCTCCCGCTTCTCTCCTGCCCCCTCTGTGGGTTTGTGAATTTTTTGGCCCCAGGGCTCAAGTGTTCTCACGGAGGCAGGAGATGCACCATGTGGGCACGGTGGGTGAGAGCCACCCGGTCCCACGTCCCCTGCCAAGTAGGCAAACAGGAAAAAAACCACAAAAAAGTCAGAAAAAACCCAACCAACCACCTGTCTCAGCAATGCACCCTGGTTTTTTGTACATTGATCGTGTAATTTAAGAAGTATATATATAATATATATATATATCGTGATTGTATTACCGTGGATACAACAACAAAAAGCAGCAAGCGAAAATAACTGAGCTCTGTAATGTCCTTCAGGTCTGGGTCCTCGTTTGCCTCCATGCGCCGGTCTCCCACCCCATGGAGGTGGCTATTGGGGTTACAGATCCCCCTGCTTGGGGCAGGTGCTTGAACCCCCCAACAACCTGGGGAGCCACAGTCACAGCTGCTGCACTCCCAAAGTAGGGATGCTTCTACCCTGGGACTTTGGGGTGCAGCAGGATGGGGGGCTTGGCTGCATTGCTGGGGTCCTGGGGGACAAAGGGGCTGTGGGAGGGGGGGAGCAGCTACTGACTTTGGGGACCCTCATGCCAACCTGCCAGGCAAAGCCTTGGGAAGCCCATGGGGGGGATTCAAGATAAAGCAGTTTTTGGGTCCATTCCCAGTGGCAGCAAAAGCAGGAGCCCTCAACCAAGTGCTCCCCAGTACCCCGGGCAGGGGCAAATGGGGAAGTCCTGACAAGGCAAGTTGATGCTATCAGAGGGAATAGAGCTCCCTCCGGCTGCCTATGAGCCTCGAAACTTTAGGAAAACCAAGGTGCAGGTCACTCACCCCCTTCTCCCTCCCCAGAGAGCTGGAGAAGCCCCAGGACAAGTGGCCGAGGTGTACGGGGCAGAGGGAGTGGGACCCTCCAGGGCATGGGGGGGGGCAGTCCCTGGGCTCCTGATGGAGAGGGGGCAGAGAAAAGGGATTTATTTCCCCTTATTTAAGGGCTGGAGCTGCAAAGGATTTAGGGAGAAACCCTGGCTGTGAGTCCCGTGGTGCTGGCTGCCCGTCCTGCTGCAGTGGGCATCTGCTGGGTCAGGTCCCCTCTTCCCTGGGGACACAGTGTCCCTGGGTGCCCCCTCCCCAGCTGGCAGGAGCTTTCCTCGCCATTTAACCCCCTTCCTGCCCACCTTCCCTGCAGGGACACGCAGCCACCTGCCTTCACCCACCTCACCAAAGGACCTGTGAGAGGGACACAGGATTTGGGGCTCCAGCATCCCCAGCCCATCCTCCTGGTGCTCCCCATGCTGGCTGTGGGAGCAGTGGTCATACACATGAAATCAGAAGACACATATTGTTTTTTTCTTTTTTTTCCCCACATTTCCCCCCCCCCCCCTTTTCCAGAGGCCAAGGCAGTTTTCCTCCTTCTCCTGCTCCTCTCCTCCCTGCAGCCACCCTCCAGCTGGGATGCTTGCAAGGCTGGCTGAAGTGCATCTGCTCCTCTGCCATGTAAACAGTATGAAACAGGCAGAACAAAAAGAAAAAGGCAGGAGCCGTCACAGGCAGCTATTTTAAGTTAAAAACAAAAGACCAAGAACCAGGTGGTTTTTTCCTTTTTAAACTCCCACAAAGCATCTTGTGGGTGCACGGGCCTGTCTACCCTCATCCTTTGAACCTAAACCACAAGTTGCCACCAGCAAAAACCAAAAAGCAAATAAACAAATTAAAAAATTATAATATAAAAGATCAACATCACCAGGTAACTTAGACTCTTGTGAAATGTGCAGTTTAAGCAATCCCCAGTTTTCCATCCCAGTCTGGGCTCAGTGGGTTGTGTTTCAGATTTACGGTCCAGAGGGAAATGGCAAAGCTGCCATCTCCCTTTCCCAAACTCAGGAATCAGGCAGTCCAAATAAAATCCAAATCAAGGGAAGAGCCCTATGCCAGGGCCAAGGACCTGCGGGCTTCGAGGGGCTCTGCGTGTCCTCATGCCCAAGGATGGGGGACCCCTCACTCCTGCAGGAATGCCGCAGTGTGCATGGCCCCACGCCCATGTTTTCCAGCTGCTCCCTTTGCAAAATGCCTGTTTTCAGCCCCGAATCCCTGTGGAGGGGAAAAGCCGAGAATATCCCAGAGCGGGAAGCAAAGCAGCGATGGGGATGCTCTTATCCCGAGGGGATGCCTGTGGTACCCAGGGCACCATTACCCTGCACCCAGCTCCCATGGCAGGCGGCATCCCTGGGTGCTGCTGGTGCCAGGCGGCTCCCGCATGGGTCGGGTCAGTGCGGACCCAGCCAAGGGCAGCTGCAGGTGCCCTTGTCCCTGTGGGTGCCATTGTCCCTATGGGTGCCATTATCCCAGCTCATGCCCAGGCTTTGTCCTCCCTGAACAATGGCCAGGGTGAAGCTGCCCACAGCCAGCACCCAGGAGGGAGGGGAGGAAGGAGGGATGAGCCTAGCCGCCATCCCCCTTAAAATTCAGGTAGCCCCTTTCTTTGCAGCTGAGGGTTGAGGTCCAGCAAAGGGCAGAGCCCCCCCACCATGCTGCCCCCCACCCCAAACAGGGCTGAGGGCCAGGAGCTGCTTGTTGGGGTAAATCCAGAGCAGCCCTGCTGCAGCACACAGGACTGCTCCTGGTGGGCACTGGTCCCACAGCCAGGCCAGTGGTGGCATGGGGACAGGATCTGGCTGGAGGAGAGTGTGGCCCTGATAGAGTCATGTCCCTGCTCCAAAGCAGCCCTGGGGCATGAATCCATGGGGATGTTGATCCTGCTGGGATGTGCCCTTGGCCCCTGTGTCTCAACGATGCCCTGGGGCTGTGGGGTGAGAGGACAGCGTGCTGGGGGGGGTGAGGCAAGAGACCTGGGGGGCAGGACTCCTGTGCCCCCCACCTCCTCCCCTGGGTGACCCCAGCCACTCTCCCACCTTCAATCCCTGCCAAAGGGCACCAGGGTTGCGGGAAGCCCCGCGACAGCCACAGTTTCATCTGCCTTTATCTCACCCCCATCAACCCCATGTCTCCTCCACTGGCCCCAGATTCCATGCCCACCTTCCCCTGGAAGCACTCGCAGGAGATGAGGGCTCTGCACAGTCCTTGCCCCGCACCAGGGCATGGTGGTGGTGGTCCCTTAGCTGGGGGCTCATCCCCCCCCCTCCAAGGCTTGGGGTTGAGGCGGGGGGGTCCCCCAGTCCATTGCCAGCAGGTCCTGGGTGGGGTGAGCCTCTTGGCACCCCAGCCGCCGCCCTTAGTGCTGGAAGATGATTTCTGTGGCTGGGAGGCAGAGGGAGGTGGTGAAGATCCCCTGCCCCCTCCCAGGGCTCAGCCTGTCCCACCGCCACCGCTCAGACCGGGTGGACAAACTGGTAGACGAGGCGCTGGGAGATGTCAGGTTTCCGGATGATGCCTTTCTTGTAATACTGCCGGATGGAGCGGCTCAGCTTGTCGTAGTTCATGGCCGGGCGGTTCTTCCGAATGCCCCACAAACGGGCCACTTGTGCCGAGTCCTCGATCTTGAAGATGCCTGGGAGGGGAGCGGGGCACGGG
>JANZLQ010000055.1:4701843-4721057 GCA_026212715.1 Elanus axillaris
CCCCCCCCCCCCCCGTTGCTCTTGGGAAGCTTTTGCCCTTTGGGATCAGAAAGTCCAAACCCCTCTGAGCCTGGTTTGAAGCTCCCAGGAGCGCAGAAGCGGGGGACAACTCCTCTGTGCCCCCCACATACAGAGGGCAGGGAGCCCATGAGGATGAGGCTGCTCCATGTCCCTCAGCATCACACGGAGCCGTGGGTCTGGGGCAAAGGTACCGCACTCCCCATCACCCAGCGGGGACAGGTTTTTATGTTTTTACATGCAGGGCTGGAGGAAGGCTCGGGATGAAGCCAGCACTGAGCTGTGGCAGAGCGAGCTGTGACTCAGCAGTGAGTCACCCAGCTCCTAAGGAAACGTGTCGTTCTTGGTGAGCATTGCCCAGGTCAGGCACCCTTGTCCTGGGGGCTCAGGGAGGCAAAAAAAGGGGTGCAGGAGTGCAGCAGGACCCCAAATGAGGTCCCGTGCTTGGGGACAGGGAGCGGCAGCAGCATCTCTTGCATTCACCCCCCTCCCCAGGCACTGGGCTGACCTCTAAGCTTGGAGCAATTTGCTTTTCCTTGGCAAACACAAGTTCCTGGGAGCAGTTCATGGGCATTCTCAACCTAGGCAGCCTCCCTGACACAGCGAGGAGCCTCAGTTTCTGGAGCCTGGCTTGGGAAGAATGAAACTGTGACTGACAGTGGAAGATGGACAGGGGAGACACAGAGCTCTCGGCAGACCCAGGCCATCAGCACACACCAAAGCCCCATCGGAGACAGGCAGCATTCCTTGGTGGCATCCCTGGTTTCACAAGGATGGTTTCACAGGATGAGATATTAAAGCAGAAAGCGATTAATGCTCTGCAAGGGAGCAGAAAGCCAAAGCCAGGCTCCAGCCCCGGTGCGGGATGTGACCCAAAAGGGCTCTGCTTTCCCCTTGAAGGGCTGCCCCAGCCCCAAGCCTGGCTCTCCCCATGCCGGCGCTGGCTCGGGGCACTGGCAGAGTGAGGATGTCGCTTCTCTCCTCAGTGGTGGATTTTGAGGGCAGCAAAATGTTTGTTCTGTCAACACATGCCTAATCCCCAACCAAAAGCTGATGAAAAAAGCCATGGGGGAGGAAGGATGGGAATAAGCTGCCCTTTGAAACAGCTCCGGTGGTGACAGCCACAGCCCCGAAGGGAGGGATGGCATCATCTCTGGGGCGTGTGGGGCTGGTGCAGCCAGGGAGACGAGGGGAATGGGGATCCCCCCACTGGCACCCTGGTCCCTGTGGGTGCCCTGCAGCCCCAGCACCCTGCAACGGGGCAGGGCAGGGGGAATGGCTCTCCCCATTAGAGTAGGCATTAGAGCAGCTGCAGCCTGGCCCTGCCACAAATCAATGCACCTTCTTAAACCCAAGCAGGACCCTGAGCACCATGTAGGAGGTGCAGGAAACACATTCTTGCTCTGAAGCGATTGCCTGGCATCAGCAGCATGTGAAGGCTTCTTTCTCCCTGTAACCAAACTGAAGCCAGTGGGTTCAGGCAACAGACCGCAGCATCCATGCAGCAAACCTCCCCTCCGCACAGCCTGGGACATCCCTGTCCCATGTCCCTGCTGACCCAGCACTTAGCTGCAATACCATAAGCCCATCATGAATGGGCTCACCTGAGGATTGGCATTTCCAGATGACCCATAAATCCATTTTCATGGTGTGATGAAACAAATCTTTGCCATGGCAAGGCTTGTTTCCAGGTTGGCTGGGGCTGCAGGCTGAGCAAGCAATGCTTCACCTTACTGCCCACCTTGGGGCAGCTTCTCCAGCCCAGCCCAGTCCAGCCACTGACTCCCCATCCAGCACCAGCCATGAGATCCAGCCCTTGCAGGGACCCACTCCCAGCACTCGACAGCATCAGCCCTGCACCCTTCACCCACACACACGCACAAAAAAAAAAAAAAAGTACATTTAGCAGTTTCCATTTGTTTGCTCTTTAAATAATTGTTTCCTTATCGCTATTTATTTAGATCCTTTTAAAATTCTGACAAACCTGCTTCTCAGGCACTGTCACCCGTTTCCTCCCAGCCTGCTCCCTGCGGGCAAGGTAGAGCAGCCAGGCTTGTCCCAGGAGGAGGGTCCCTTGCTCGGGGAGGTACGTGTGGAGCCTTGAGCCCCCGCTCGCTCCCTCCTTTCCAAGATGGGCAAACGGAGATACTCCAAAGCTGTGGTTTGGGGAGCTTGTCCTCCTCTTCCCATCCCACCATGGACCACAGCAGCAGACTCAGATGCTTTGGGGCTGCTGCTAAGTCCTGCTAAGCTCGGGGGAGCAGCAGGGGGATGCTAGCAAGGGGGTCAGGAAGGATGACATTACACATTCACTGCCCACCACAGAGAGGTCTCAGAGTCACTGCATGAGGCCTTTACTGGGGACCCGAGGGAGCAAGAACGAGCCCAGTGCTGCCCAAGGCCCCTTCTCCGCACCTCAACCTCCGCTTGCTGCCTGTGGTGCCCCTGGGTGCGTAAAGCAATAGGTGCTTGCTCAGGAAGCCAGAAAGGCAGTGGCAGCTGCTGGCCACGATTGCCCAACACTCCATGCAAAGTGCAGCCAAGCCCCGCTCTCGGCTATTAACAGCATGAATTAGAGCAGCACCCAGAGCCACTGGAGGTGAAGGTGGGACAGGTTCAAGTGTCCCACAAGCATGGACAGGGGACACCCCTGCAGCCTTGCTGGGGAGAGAGACCCTCTCTGCTGTCAGACTCGAGAGTGTTGGTCCACGGGCAGCTCTCGCTGTCACCCAAATCATGAGGTTCGATGTCCTGCCAGGCTCAGCTGGGGCACGAGGGTCTCGTCCCCCAGGTCACCTCCTGGGGTCCCATCCAACACTACCCTGGGCTTTTGGGCTTTGCTACCACAGGCTCACTTCACAGCTCAGCCTGCAGCTGTCAATTAATTGAGGAAACCCAGCCACAGTAAACAATGAGGAGGGAAAACAGGGTAGAGATTAGATAATGAGGAATGTGGGGTTCTTGCTGTATTTTCACCCTGGATGGCAAGCCTCTCCTGCTCACTCTAGCACAGACCCTGCCAAGCCTCGGCTGCTCCTCACCAGCAGTGCAGGGAGCTCAGCCCCAGGAGAGGCAGAAATCCAGCTTCTGCAGGGTGGCTTTCCTAAAAAAAGGTCTGGCTTGACCCCAGGTCAAGTCTGGTTTGGGTCTCCCGTCCCTCCTTCCCGCACCATGCATTGCCCTGGGGCAGGCAGCAAGGCCAGAGCAGGGTCCCCCACTCCCCATCGCTGCCAGAGGAGACACTGGGGTAGGTGGGAGCAAGCACGTTGAGGGGACACGGGGGGACAGGACATGCTGCTTCGTCCTGGTGGAGAGAGGCAGGGCAGGGTCCTGGCCAGCAGAATTACTGTCCCCACTGCACCGAAACAGGCACAGGGTCCCAACAAATGGGAAACTCTCAGCCCTTCCCAACTGGCCACATCAGAGCAACGTTTAGCTCCAGGTTGCGTCACCCAGACCCCCTTTGCTCCCCAGCAGCACGTCACCCTCCAAACTTGGACACAATATGGACCCACCGGCATTCAGACACCTTCCTCGTCCCCACTGAGAGGGCATCTCTGCCTTTAGGGCACCTCAGTGCTGTGGAGGTCCTGCCCGTGCTGTCCCTGCCCGGCACATGCTCCAGCAGCATCACACCAGCCCCACAGTGGCAGTGACAGGCCGGGTGACAATGTGCCACCCCACTGCCTAATGGGACCAGTGCAAACCACACATTCCATGCACCCAGAAACCTGCAACCCCCTCCCCAGCCCGGCACTGCGCTCAGTGCAGGAAGGCAGCCGCTCTCGAAGCGCATGGGGACATGGCTCACACCTGGCCAGCCACTGTCACCAGCAGGTCCCAACGCCTGAAAAAGCCACATCCAGCAGTTCTGGAGGGTTTTGCAAACGAGGAACAACCTCAGCTCCCTCTGGTGGCACCTGCTTCAGGCCAGGCCCTTTCCCAGCAAACCCTGGTTATAAATAACATTTCCAAGCGCCTTCCCACAGCTCTCCCTGCCCGCAGGACCCGGTGCCAACCACCCAGGCCAAAGCTGCTCCCCAACTTCTGCCACACACCACAACCAAGCACAAGCAGCCTGGTAAGCAGAAGGACACACAGCCCATCTGTCCAGCCTGCTCAGGATATTTATTCCTGTCTTAACAGGTGAGGAAACTGCTTGGCGAGGGTCAGCTGAGGCAGCAGGGATGAGCCACAGACCTGGGGAGCAAAGACAAGATGCCCATGAGCTCTTTCTGGGATTAAATGAGTCCTGTGGGAGAGTGGATGGTCCCACAGCTGGAGAGCTGGATGGGGACTCAGGAACTCCTGCCTCAGCCTCTCTCACCTATAAAACACAGTGAGCACTGACCTCACTCGGAACAGACCCAGGAACGAAGCAGCCCAACCTCCCAGCCAGGCATCTTTCACCAGCTGCAAGGTAAAGCATCCCCAGCCATCACCATCCCACCGGCAACTCACGTCATCACCCATGCTTTAGCGGGGTGGAGGGGAAAGTACATGGGCACGATGCTCAGCCCCCACAACAGCCATCCTCCAGAGCAGCAGCTGGGAAGCAGGAGCCTTGTTTTTAAGTCAATAAAGGGAGATTGCTATGGAGACACCACAGCCACCAGCACGGGTGGCTCTGCAAGACGTCCTACATGGCCTCCCCCATCCACGCACCTGCTCTCTTCTTGGCCGTCCAAATTCGGAGTTTGTTTGGAGTTACGGACACTTTAACAGCATTTTCAACAGCTCCCTGCAAGAGACTGGTGGCTCTGGAGAGTTTTACTGTGCCTTAGGACATGCATCAGCATCAGTCAGCTCATTCCTGCAGGTGCGCAGCTCTCCCAGGACAGCATGCACACCTTAAGCAGCATTTGGAATCAGCCAAGCAAGGTAGCACAGAGCTGAGCCCTGCCAGCAAGCGGGAAAGCTCTTGAGAAGGTTTTCATCCTTGTTTGTAGAGATCCTTAATGAATTCCCATGAACAGCCAATCTAGCACAGCCCCAGAGATGAAGAGTTGGCACTTGACTGCTGGAAAAAAACCACACCACTTGGTGAAGAGAATAATTATGTCCAATCTCCAGCCTCAGGCTTGTTCAAACACCCTTAGCTTGAATGGTAACACACCTCAGCTGGGAGAAGAGCCCAAGCAGCCCATGGGAGTCTCTGGGAAGCTGGTTATACAACTGGTTTTATGCAGAAGGTGTTCAAACATACAGCCCTGACTGGCAAGAGCCGGGACTACTGCCTCTGGGAAACTCATGAAATGTAAAAGCCAAGCAGTGAGCTTTTCCTGTCTGGAGGATACCCTGTCCAGCTCAACCCCTCCACCCATCTCCCCTTTCCCAACACCATCACCATGGCAGAAGAAGGAACCACAATTTCTACAGCATCACCAACTCACAGCACAGCCAAGTTGCCTTACAGGATTGCTGCACTGGTTACTCTGTTTGTAAATAGGTGAAAAACATACTTTTCCCCCCCCACTTAAGCCCTTTAAGTTATTGTGAGGGTAACACTTCTGCAGGGAAGACATAATCAAAATATGGAAATACTACAAGTGAGACAGTTCTTAAGCCAGCCCTGCTCCACGCTGCTCTGCAGAGCTGAGCCCACAGCATTCGATGGGGCAAACAAAGCTGGTCCTTACCTGCGCATGCCATCTGCTTCCTCACTTGGTCTCTGCTGCATGCTTTTACTACTCGGCTGTTTTATGAATGGGGTAGGAAACATTTGAGATTAGATTTCCTTAAATGATTTCTGTTTAACTAGGTATTTTCCAACTAACAAACAGGCGGAGCACACAAACAACAGATTACAGGTTATAGAAAGCTTCCAGAGAAAGCCTACACTACAAGTCATTCCTGACCCCGTGTACATACACGCAGATCCCACACTCCTTCCCCACAGACTCCCTCATATCATCACCTTCACCAGCATGGCCTGGTTTCCCACTCAACCTGTTAATATTTCACTGCACATCCCCAAAGGCTTTGCAAAGAAGCAAGAGCAGAAGGAAGAAGAGGTGAAGTTGAGCACAAATCCCTCTGTTAGCTTCTTACTGCGCACTGCAGGCTGTGTGCACATGATTTAATGGACATAGCAGGTAGGAGTGGAAAAAAAAAAGTAACAAAAAATCACAAGAAACTGCCCTTTTCTTTACTGCTGCAGTTACAGCTGCTGCTCCTGGAAGGCAGGGTGCTTGCTGGAGACCTCGAGCCCACGCTTGCAGCTACGAGGACACGCAGTGATGCTGTGGAGGTTTTGGAGCACATCCTGCATTTTGCTCTGCAGTCGGCTAGGTGAGCAGGGGACCCTCCAGCCACAGGCATTGGCAAAGAGGAGCACGGGCACGCAGCGAGGTCTGGGGGATGGTGCCGTTCGGTCCTGGGCACCACTCAGTGCCGAGCATGCCTTCCTCACTTCTAATTCATCACACAGCCCGTACAGCAGAGAATATCCTCCTGCCTACAGCAGCATCGCTTCAGGGACCAAAAAAAGCTGCTTAAACTCAGAATAATTTTTACAACTTTTAATGGACAATGATCTGGCTATCCCAAAAAAATAAGCAAGCAGAAAAAGCAAACCTAATTAGTTCATAGGTGACTGCGGCAGCCGTTTGACTTGGCCTCCTGCCTTGCCATGCTGCACCACACCCAGCCTCGGCGCAGGGATCATGGTGGTGGGATGATCTCCGTTACAGCAATCCCTTGGGTTATTTGCATGCTCAGGAGATAGTATTAGAAGGTGTGATGGTATTGTCCTGTACTGGCAAACTTCAACAGGTTGCAACCCTAAAGACAAACAGATTCTTTCAAGCAAATAACTAGTCAATGAAAAGTTGGGCAGAGAGAAGGGGAGGCAATCCTAACCTACCCAAACAGATCGGTCTTGAAGCCACCAGTGAGCATCAAGAACTCAAGGGGTGCATTCTTTTCAAGGCACAAAATAAATACCTGCAGGCACAGGTGGCAGGATGTCTGTTCCCAGTAAGGCTTTCAGTCAAGCTTGAACAGCACATGAAAGCTCCAGTCATTTATTCAAATGTTAAAAGGCAAACCCAGTGCACACATATTCAGGCTTCTTGCAAGGATTAGTAACAAAGTCACATGTAAGCAAAAGAACGGCTTCAGCTAAGCTGCTCCACAATATAGTTTATATAGGCAAATGTTTGGGCTGGGTGCCCTGAGTCATAAGGCCTTACTTGGGAAATAGGATCAGCCCGAGATGACCATGCAAGTGCCCACCGAAGCAGAGACCTTCACTTGCCCCCATCCTGGTGTACAAGACGACTAGATATTCCCTTAGTGATAGTAAGACAAGAAAAGAAAATGAAGTTCCTTCATTCAAAATTCCTCTCCTCCTTCACCAAGAGACCCATGAAACAGCGGGTCTGATCTGTTGCTGTTTGAAATCTGAAGCATCGCTGCATACCGCGCTGAGGCTCTGAGTAAAGTGCCAGGATGTAAATAAGCCACACAAGGAGCATTTAACGACCTGGCTGTCGTTGCAGCATTGCTTCATGCTGGTGACCCCTGGATGAAGATCACTAAACCCAGTTTTCCACTCCTCCTCACGTCTGCACCTAGACCTGTTGGTGCCACGTCCCCTCCTGCTTCAGCCCTGATTAGAGCTGGAAGGTGCCAGCAGCGCTGTGCTGAGCTGGTGCTTACCTCCACCCCCTCCATCACCCAGCTGGGGCACCAGCATGGTGCTGACCCCCAGCCATCCCCTCGCACACACTGTCTGAGGACTGGTGCAGGCAGGAGAAGCGGCATTATTGTGGAGAAGTGTCCTGACCTTGTAACAAGGGATAGCCACTGCCAACATCACTGAACAGGTATAATCACGTGTGGTAATGGTCTGCACCAGCACCATGCACCTGGTGCAGCCCCGGTGGGAATCCTCCTCCAGAAAGAGATGACAAGGTGAGCCTGGTCCCTCCTTCACAGGCTGTACTCCCCCATCGCCCTTCACACAAAAAAATTTGTATGGGCCTCTCAGCCATCCTTGTACCCATCTGCCTGGACTGGAAAGGTTGTTTGATAAACTCAATATGCACTAAATTCATTTTGGTTTGTTTTTAAAATGATTTGGGGTGAAGACAGGGCAAGAACTAGGGTTAAAGATACTATTCCTCAGTGTCTGGAAAGACCCTGGAGATAGAAGCAAGGTGGGTACCTTTAACTACAAGATAACAGATTCAAAAGTTTTTGCAGCTTCAATAAAACTCTCAACAGCTAAAGAACATTTTTTTCTGTGTTAATTTAATCATACAAATATTCATTTATACATTAAGGAAAAAGCTTCCTTTATTTTTACCCCCAATGTGCTATCATAGGACTTCTCCTAGACTCAATGAAGCAACACACCATCCTGTTCTACACATGCACTCCCCCTGGAGAGAATAGACAGGCTGCAGAACCACCCACACACTCAAACACAAAAAAAAAATTAAACACACAACAGAAACCCAGACACAGGACAGCGTGCATTTCCTAACCTGCAGGCTCCAGCTGCTCTCAATGCCCACATGCTCTCTGACTGCAATGGCTTTGCCCCTTGGTCGAGGAGCCACATCTTCCAAACCTCAGAGGGTCTGAATCCAATGCTCCCAAGACATGGGCAGCAGATTCCAGCTCCCCTCACTCCCTCATGTGGCATTGCCAGTTTTGGGGAAGCCCTAGGGATATCATGCTTCAGTTTGCCTAGGCTGACAGAGGGTGCCTGGGCTGCCATTGCTCAAGTTGTATTAGCGATATGGTTCCACATCTTAAGTGGCTCACACTTGACGCAGGGATCAATTTTAGAGACCATCAGAGATGTTCTACATTATCTTTTTTCTTTTGGAGGGATAGGGGGGTAAGGAAGATCTCTCTTTCCCTCCTTCTCGGGACTTCAGGACACACTGGAGCCAGTTGCAGCCTCTGTCACTGCACCCCCCTGGTACCCCTGGGTAGCAGCCCCATCCCTCCCCCAGTAAGGAACACCAGCCTCACTGGGGTAACAGCCTCCTTACTGGTTCACTAGGCTCAACCCAGTAAGGATTTCCATTTCTAAAAGGCCTGAGTTCTACATGCATAACTCAGGCGGATTGGGTTATCTGAGCCACCGCACACACTTCAGGCTCACCAAAATATTTGGCATTCAGCACTTTTGAAAAACCAGGCCATTTGTTTCATGAATCTCATGTTAAGACTCCGTGACTTTGAATGCATCAACCCTACGGAAACCAATATAATCACAGTGCCCTGAAGTCACCTGGAAAGAGTTTTGCTGAATACATCTCAAATCTCCTTATTTAAAAGCTGGAAACCTGACAGTAAGAGCAATTTGAGGGCTGGCTGCACCACTAAGCTCCAAGGAACCAGAGAGGATAAAACCACCTTTGACCTCAGTGAAACAGTTTTTACACGAGGAAAAACCCAGAGGTAGAGCAACCACTAATTTAAACATGCTTCCACTATCACAGCCAGGGTTACAACCCCAACCCTCAAAGCATCCAGAGCACAGTGCAATTGTTTGCAGAGAGATCATTCCCGCAGACAAGAGCACTCACACTCAGCTACCTGGGGAAGAGCAGCAAGAGGTTGCAGATTTCAGCAGCAACTCAGATCTGGACCTGCCTTTCTTCACACCCTGGAGTAAGTGACCCTTGTCACAAGGACACCATGAACTGCAAACACTCAAGAGGAGAGAGAATTCAAGTCTGTGCAGAACAAGTATGCCTTCTGAGTGGGAAAGCACACGACTACTTGGGGTGCATGCAAGGTTTTGGGGGATTTTTTTTGTTTTTTTTTTTGTTTTTTTTTTTTTTTTCTTGTTGCTGCTGTTTTTCTTTTTTTCAAGAAAAGGAAAATTCAGTCTTAGGAGGAGCACAGGAACACCAGTGTGGCAGCCATTATGTAAGGGAGAAGTGCATGTGGCTGGCAGCAGAAGAAAACCAGCATGGGGGTATCCGAGTTCAAGGGTCTCCCAGCAGAAGAAAACCAGCATGGGGGTATCCGAGTTCAAGGGTCTCCCAGATGCCTCAGCTGACACAAGGCAAAGGTTGCAGCACCAGCTATAACATGCAGGCTCAGATCTTAATTTCTACCCCCCTTCCACTACATAGCTGATAAAAAGAGCTAATAAAGCTAAGGAATCACCTTGTCACTTGGGACAAACAGCAGTCTCCAATGGTTTAGATACCTTCAGAAGGGAAGCAGCAGTATTTCAAGAGGTGTGATGGTCAGGTACGTGTTCATGCCTCCAGACCTTGTTGCTCAAGCCACCTGCTTGGAAAGGAGGGAGTGAGGAAAGAATCTGCTTGCCCATGCTACGCTACAGTGATGCAAATCATTCCCTGGACTGAATGCTAAGAGCAGATAACTAATGCAAGGCAAAATGATGTTACAGGATGAGAGCCAAAGACTACAGCTGCACTGAGCAGTGCAGCATCACTTTCCACAGGTTCACACTGCTGCTGAAGTCATGCAGCTCCAGCAAGCTGCTGAGACAGACCCAGGTGCTCATCAAACTGCAAGTGCAAATGGTAAGCAATCCAAATGCTGCAGTGCCTCTTATGTAGATAATGTCTTACATTATACTTGTTTCTCCCAGCAAACAGATTTTTAAAGGGATACTTCAGATAACAGTAACCTTTAACAACTGAACCTCTGAAATATGAGCAAAGTTTATCGCCCAATTCTTCCTCTGTTGGATACAAGGAACTCCTATTGTCTTCCAGAAGATATATCTGTATGCACTAAGATAAGACAGTCCTTGGTAGCTGCAATGAAAACAAATCCCGCATCCAAAACCAACCAAGAAAATAGAACTAGTCAAGAGCAATCAATGTAAAGTCACGCACCATGCAACAAGCCTGTGCTCTGCTCCAACAAGGAGAACAAGAGTCTTCACTGGAAAGATTTAGAAGAAAGTTGCGGGAGCTCTGAGTATTACTGTATCTTTGGCAGATGGCTGTTCAGACCTTGTTCATGTTTCCAAGTAAGATGGTGTCCCTTCAGCAGATCTGTGGTGACACAGCACTTTAGAAATCCACCACAGCGCTTGAGGCCATTCTCCCTCCCCTCACACTGGACTTCCCAATCCATAATTGGAGGAAAATACCTTGGAGGAACAGCAGAACAACCCAAATATTTAAAGGAGTGATTCCCCTTCTAATACCAAGCCCTGGAGAGCCCATTTAGAAGTAGGATCATTGATGAAGTTACAAGCCACTACTATAAAGGCGAATGAATACAAGGCGACAGAGTGGAATCCAGCTGATGATGCTAACTCTTGCTGTGCATTCAAAAATGCAATTAGCCTCTAAGCTAATACTTTATCATGGGAGAAATGAATGCAAACTTATACTCTATATAAGAGATATGGGAGATTCAAAACTAAAAGGACGTGACTTTCGTAAAGCTTTGCAACTACCATCAAGTGAATTATAGCTACAGAAAAAAGAGTTTCCTCTTGGCACAAGACTGATATGCTTGCTTGGTTGCTCTAGGCACAGCTACTTTACATCAAGAGTTAACAAAAAGGTATTTTAAAATACTAACCACATAGGACAGCTCTGGAACTTTAATAAATCCATTTCTTATTAATATGGGTGTGTATTTGTGTGTACTTCATGTACAAGGGGAAGGGAAACGAGCCCTCCATGATATCCTAGAAGTCCCAGAGTCTTTCTCTCCCACTTTGATATTGAGACCTGGTCTTCAGCATGTTTTCCAACAACATGCAGGACAACTAACAGCAACATCCAAACCAAAAGGGGGAAAAAAAAAAGAAAAAAAGATTAAAAAGTTGGTAACTAGAACAGCAGATGATATTAAAAATGCAGAGCTGGGTACAGACCCAACCTGTCATTAAAAAATGTCCAACAAAAAGAAGTCACTGCACAAACCCCAGAAGATACTAAGCAAATTCCCATTCGGTAGCAAGCAAAACATGACAGTTCCATAAAAATGCACGCTGTCCCTTATTTAAAAAAAATGAACAAGAAACAAACAGAAATTAAACATTTGCTCAAACTACAACCGCTCTGTAGGCAAAATATTTTTTTTAAAGATGGCTTTTTCATTTTCATTTTTTAAACTTTTTTAAGCTACCTAATTATGTGCCAGAATGATTTAAAAAAAAAAAAAAAACCCATGGTGTTGGTGTATTTTCTTTCTCATAGCATTTAACAACACTCCTGAAATCCAGCATTCACACATGCATACTTAGATTTTGTATTTTCCTCCGGAAACAGCTAGTCTTAAGTTACTGGGCTTTTGTTTTTTTCTTCTTTATCCAGAACACGGAGGGCAGAGAAGTAGGGGTCCACGTTGTGTCTGTCTGCACGTGAATCCCCCTCCCTTCCCCCAAAAGTCAGTTCTTTGTTAAATTCTCCTCTTGTCGATACCCGTTTTGTGTGTTTGTGTTTTAAGACTGTCCGAAGGGATAAGGACCGTGGAAACCCTGAAAGAAAGTTGGAGACATAATAAATTTCAATAGGCAAGAAATGAAATTGATCAGTGTATACCTACAAATACTGACCATGCCATCCCAGTACTTCTAAACCAAATGCAACTCTTTACCCACCAATGTGACCAGTGTTGTCCAGCCTCATGAAACACTCCTAAAACACAGGTTTCAGTGCTTGTAGCTGGTTTCCCCAGAGATGTCAGATGCTATCCACTTACCTCTTTCAGGTGTTATTTAGGCCAAGTAATAGCCAGGTGTTCCTGGGCCACAAAGTAACTTGTATTTTGTACACCAGAACAAGAATCTCCTACAGATGCTATAATACCTGCGAGGCCAAGCAACTGCAGTTTCACAGATCTATTCCAAAGATTACAGCAAACAGTTAAGTAAGAGGCTGTAACCAGTAGAAGAGTCTATTTAAGAAAAAAACCCCAAACAAAAACCATCAAGATTTTCCATGTTCCCACAACTGCCACTTTTGCTCTCTGAAGATAACAACGTACATTTTGCTCAAGTGAAAAACAATGCCAACATTTAACAAAAACAAAATAATCAAAGTGCTTACTACAGAATCCATTTTCCCTCTTTTACATCCTGAAGTGAGTCACCTAAATGACAGATCTAGTAACAGGTCTCAAATTAACAGGAACGCCTTTCTGTAATTTCTATTGTTCAAATCAGCTATCCAGGGTTTCATCAGGAAGCAAAAGGAAGTGATGAACAGGCAGGCAAGAGATCTTGCAAGTCACAGGGATATAAAGTTTGTCATAATGATGAAGGGACAAACCACACAAAAAATCCTCCTGTAACATCCAGACACATACTCAGGTTAGAAGGGAGACGAGGAAGAAAAGCTCATTACATTTCATTCTCAAAGTTGGAAGACCATTATGTAAATGCTTTTTTAACACAGTCCAGCTTGTTTCCAGCATGCTGATGAGTAAGACAGCTGAGACCCCAATTTGCACAAAGCCATTCTCGGTCTTTAAGTGAAGCTCTGATTTCAGTTTTCACTATTTTGTCTTTAATAGGGCAAATCTCAAAGGAAACGCTGTTTCCTGCATTTTGTCCTACAACTCTGTAACAACCTCGCTGCATGAGCCACAGAGCCATGAAACAATTGAGTCTTTAACATGACTGGTATAAAGAAAGTAACAACTCCATTAGCTTAAGCCCAGTTGTAAAAACCCAAGTTCAAGAGCTCTGTTTTATATCTATGTTATAAAGGAAGCGCTCTAAGAAGCCTGTAATCTCACTACAGCTGGTGAGAAAAAGTTAATTCTTTAGGAAATATCCGGTGGCAAAATACGAGAGAACGGTAAAATGAAGCATCTATCAGCAGCTTTCAAAATTCAACCAAGAGAGGAAGATTAGCAGACAGTTAAAGAGGACATCTCATGAACTGCATGGGAAGCGTGGAAGACTGGAAACTTGTTTGCAGACAGAAATACATGCAAGTGATGAAAAAACACAGTTCAACCCTAGGAATATGCTGCACTCCCAGTTTGTAAAGCAAGCTTTTCAAAAGATAACACCCAACAGATTCCAGCACAATAGTTCACCTCAGAAAGGAGCTCCCACCAAAAATCAAGAGACTGACAAATTCAACGTTTCCAAAAAATACAGTCACTGAAACAGGGGGAAGAGCAGAAGAGAAACATTAAAATAATGTGAATAGGTGCACAAAAAACCCCCAAAGGACACAGAAGGAAAACAATGTTATAGGCAACATCCTAAGTAGTCTCACCTCAAAGGGGTTAAGCTCTTGTACTTCTTGCTCTACAAACGAACACCAGGATTTGTTGCCGATTACCTTTACAGACACATTTGCCAGAATTTGCTTCATCTTTTAGTTACCTGCACATAAGGCTTTATTTGCAGATACTGACTGGCAGGCACTCGCAAGCCTCATGAGAGTGGTTTAAACATCAACTGCTCCCAGCTGCCTGCTCCCTCTGCCGGGGGCTACCGACTGCACATACCATAAACAGTTGTACCGTTTATGTATCTTACAGTTTACATCACAGGCAAAACCTCATTGATTTAATTTGTGCATGCCGTAAGCCAAGACATCTGCATCACCCCATGACATAAAAGAATTAACACAGTTAATCAATACACAGTCCAGAGTCTTCAGCTTAACTCAGACATGAGAACAGTTCATTAGTCTTTTGTATGCAGAGAGACCCCATGAAGAGGCCATTAACCTTCTTTTCAGGGAAACCCTCTGGATGTTCAGATACTGTTTTCTGTAGCATCCAGTTTAAAGCTACACAATTAGGCTAATAATATCTTAATTAAAAGCAGAATATCGTTCACCTTCAGAGTGTCAGATTACTAAGTATATACAGCTTTGTACTGCTTGCTACACTGCACTTAACAGGCTGACATCACCAGATGAGCTCTTGTGAGCAATTCCATGAACAGTCCCAGAATCTGTGACCAAGGTTAGCTTCTCCTGATGCAATGAATTTCACCAAGAAGAAAAAGCCCCAAATCTTTGCTTTTGAGATTGCCACTCTTCACTGCAGTTCATTTACCTGTGAGATTTATTAGTGTACATGAGAACTTACAAAATTAAAACACACCTGTTTCTTTTCCTTAAGATCAAGTGTAGACTTGGTTTGAGATCAGACCCTGAGCAAAATACTCTTCCTCCACCATTGTGAAATAAGAACACTTTCTTTCTTCTTCCTCAGTAACTAACATGCAAGGTCTCTGCAGAGCAATTGTTTCTCATTACATTTATTCAACTTGCACAGTGTAATAGTGTCTTGATACCTGAAAACTTCAGATATTTGCTGCAATGCAAATACCAAACTCCATTATGTGACACTTTCAAGAATAATAATCCCTTGTATGCAATATTTTACATCATAAACATGCAAAAATAATCCTGCATACAATGGCAGTTTTTCAGAATTATTTCAACTGAAGAATTATTCACGCTATTTTTGGTGAATTCCCTTCTATTCTCAAAATGAGATAACTGTCTTCATGAAAAGCTCAGCTGCAGCTTTGCAGATTTACTTTCAGTTCTTCCAGTATCTTCCACAGAAGTAACTGGTAACTTGCTAGCGAAAGCATACTGGCTATTCATACAGATAAGTATGTGAGAACAGTGGACCGTGTTTTTTCAAGACTCTACATGAAACTTACTGGTATAAATTATCATTTGACTGCTGTATCTAGAAGGGAATTGAGATGTTTTGGAAAATTAAAGGCCTTTGTAAATACTGAGCTCTTTAAATGAAGGCACCTGAGCTAGAAATAAAATGAAGATTAAGTTAATCTTTCATAAACCATGACAACACAGGCTTTCAAATAGCTATCTTTATTTCACCTTTGTGACTGAGTCAAGATCAATAAAAGGTACACTTCAAGAGAGACAGGAGTTTCTGATGCACAGCTGCAAAGCAATACAGGAGCCTCCCAGTGTACAGACAGTAGCATCAGATAACGCTACAAGTCCCCGTTTCCTCGTCACCTCCTGGGCCGCTCCTAGTCAGTGCTTCTCCAAACTACGCAGAGTTCTCTTGACTAACTTACGTAAACTGAACACAAACAGAAGAACAAAGTATTGAGCACTTTTAAAAATTTTTTTTTATTCCATGCATGCTGTGCAAACATGGCGTGGCAGTTAAGACCACCAGGAAGTTAAGAACCTTCTCACAGTGCAGCCACTTGTAGGGCTGGTTTAGATGCACATAGCTGATGAAGTACATGAGGGCTCAGGTACATGATTAAGTTACCATGCAACAACTTAGCTCTTGTAACTTAATCAATGGCGTGCTTTTAGTCTGCAGAGATAAAACAAACAGGGAAACTCTGTTGGCCTGCAATGGAGCAAAGTTAAGCTAAAATCAGATTATCTCACATTTCCCACAGTCCAAAAGCACACGGACTGTTGGTTTTCATGGATGAGCTAACATGCAGCATCCAAACACATTAGTCTTTCACCAGATAAACAAACCAGCTCATGCAACATCAGTTTAGCCTGCAGATGCTATGCAGCAGTGTGGCTGTCAAAGAGTAGCTATGGTAGTTTTGAGTTCAAAGTTCTCCCACTTTGTTCTAAATGAATTTAACTATGTGGTAACTAGTCCAATTTGAAGCCCAGATACCAGATGGAAGGAGCTTCTCTTATACATGGAAGCAAACATTTCTGGGGCATCTTCCTTACCCACAAATATAGTTTGGTACCCAAATAGTTTCCAGTGAAAAAATTTCTGTCTAAAGTTTAGAGGTACTCAAAAATATGCAAATTGGAGTGCCCTGGTTTGGAAGAAGCACGCATCTAGAAGCAGCAGCAACTTTTAAACTCAGAAAGGGGAAGCCAGTTAAAGGCTCTACAGATAGAGAGAGGTTTGGTTTCCCCTTACATATAGAAAGCTGTCAAGTAGCATGGATCAGAGTTCAGCTCCACACAGAATGAAGTAAGATGGTGAGCAAAAATACAGCAGGAAAAAAGGTGTTAAGGTTTTAATTTTGTGAACTCCAAATATGCTCATATTTCAATGGGCTTTTAAAAGTAGCACAAGTAACAAACAGAACAGGTTAATACCAGACAAGCTGTAGAACGCCCTTTCCTATGGCGGTGACTACGCAAATTGTTCTATACGGGCAAATATTTGCAGAATCAGAACTTCTACATGCAGTTTTCTGTATTACACAGAAAGCAGCAATTCCTCAATTCATATGGGCAACAGATTTGGATATATATGTATACTTTAAATATGTAGGCGACAAGTACAATCTGGATGTCATTATATGGCTATCTACTTCAGATCTTTTAGACATTTAAACCTGTACATTTCTTTCCTTAGTTAAGAAATTTAACTCCAGTTCCCCAGGCACTGTAAGACTGCATCTTGCGCTTTTAATGTAAAAGACTGTCACAAGAAAGCAGCAGTGACCTCGACAGTGTTGCTATGAGACAGGAGCGAGTAAATAGAAGGAAGCTATATTAGCCTCATCTCTCTCGAGAATACAGAGAGAAAGCGATTGCCAAAGAGGAAAATAAAATACCCATGCATGGGTATATCTGGACTCTAATACAGCTCATCCCTATCCTGAGATAAGCATCCTATCCTGCACTTAAGCACATCTTTAATTCTAAGAACATGCAAAAACTCCACTGGGAATAGATATAACAACATGCTTAAAGCAATGTCCTGAACACAGACCCTGATCTACAACCTTCCAGCAGTTTATTTGATAAGGTGAGCAGGGTGGAGCCAGGGAAGGTGTACACTACAGCAGGAATAAAGATCACACTAAGTTTGTTTCAACCATATCACAGGTTTGATCTTATCTGCTTATAGGGAATTCAGTGTCTTGTTTTGTTTGTTTTAGTTTTTTTGCTAGGAAACTTTGCTTCACTGAGCAGAGCATCCAAACCATGTACTCCATGCCGCTGTATAAAAGCATTTTGAATGTTTCCATATGTGAAACATTGATAGACTTGTCTAATCCAGCAGCAGATGGCACATCAGTGTCACTGAGATCCTGACTCCAATGGGGAATTTTAGAGGACAAGTCACACCTGCTCAGTTGCACCAGAGGGAGAACCAATACAGACAAGGTCTGGCAACTTCTAGTATGTTTTACAGCTGCAGATGCCAGAAACTGCTAGCTTTATCTCAAAGATTTCATAGTCTCATGCAAGTGCATGACTGGGGTTCTCCACAATCTCTTGGCAGAGAGGAAGCCTTCACAGTAATCTGAGAAATATTTAAGGGCTTATATTACTTCTAAATACAGGACATAGGTCCTTCTGAACACCTTAACTAGACCTTACTCATCCCCTTCGCTGTATCTCACCAAATGGTGTGTCAAACTTGACTAAGGATTTACTCCATTCTCTGGGTACATGAAGGCAGATGAAATTATTAGAGGTCCTGCCTAAGATAAATAAAATCCAGGAATCCTAACGTGCAACTGCATAACCAACGCACAATACTCTCTTGTCTGCTCCTAGAACTTGAAATAAAGCCTTTCACATCAATATTCAATCCCAAGACAACAGCTTGACATGTAGTAGTTTTCTTTTCCCCTCTCAAGCAACAGAGCACAGGTCAAGTCCCCGGGGAAGTGGGGAAGATGGGCCAGATATAGCTTTTCCTAGCAGGTACTGGAACACCATCTGCTGATCGGGTGGTTTAATACTTCTGACATCACCTCCAATAAGACCTCTTCCACTTAATCTGAGCCCCAGCTGGGTATACTACTTACACATCTTCTTTTCCAGAAGGAATTCCAGATTGCAGGAAGAAAGCATGCAATAGCACTAGACCTATACCAGGGAAGGTGAGCATGTTCACCTGGTGATTTTAAACAAGACCAAGTATCTATGATGTCAAGCCTACTCAGACTTGTTCACTACAGAAACAGTATTGTACCAACGTGAATATTAAGTCTGTGGCAGAACGCCTGCTGCCGTAGATGGGAAGGGCAAGGCTGGAACAGGACTCTGATCTTCAGACCTACCTTAATAACAGCTTCCAAAGGAAAAGCTAACTTGTGGCTTTTTTTAACATTACAAATAGAAACACTGTAGTAGAGACAAAAACCCTCAAAACCCAATGAGCTTTCGCATACCCCACCCCATCTCCAAAAAGGACCATAACATTATCCCTTCTGAAGCAAGCAAGAAACATGATTTCTGCTTTTATCTCATATAATCTACCTCAAATCCACGAAGAATCTTATGTAAATAAAATAACAAAAAAAACCCCAAACAAAA